>MJEU01000059.1:0-115693 GCA_001748505.1 Sporisorium iseilematis-ciliati | reverse complement strand
TGGTGGGGGGACGGTTCAGATGGGGTTTCAGCCGCATAGGAAGAAGCTGTTTTACTTTGATGCGTGATTCGCATACGGATTTTCGACGATGATGTTTATTTCATGCATTTTTTTGCTGTGGCCACTCGTAATGGGAGTAATGATCATCGACATTGTGCGGATGACGTGTAGAGAGCGTCTAAGACATGCCAAACACGCGCGCTTCGACCGTCACTTTTTCTGGCAAGGGGATCACCTGCGAGGTTGCCTCTGGTGCGCGGTTCCTCCACTGCTGGACGACGCGGTTCGCCTCGTACGGTCGGACGTCGGGGTGGGTAGCTAGCGTGATGTGGGGAGTCCACTCTTCGGCGGAGTGTAAGCGTTGGAAGTCGGGTGTGAGTTGTGGTGGGGGTGTGATTTGGTCGATGGGCAGGGTGAGGAGTGTGTTTGGTTCGTAGAGGAGGGTGGAGAAGGTGATGGTGAAGACGGAGTGCTTGAGGGGTGAGGTGAGGAGGGTGGTGTAGAACGACCAGGCGTCGGCGGAGGAGGAGAGGGGAAGGGAGGAGTGGTGGACCAGGGTTATGTGCGGACGTAGGTTGAGCCTGTCGTGGCGGATGGAGGTGTAGAACTCGTGCGTCGCAGCGGGTAGGGGGAGCGAGTCGAGGAGTGCGCGAACGTCCAGCTCCACCGCCAGGCCGAAGTACCGTACTTTCTTCCCTTCTTCCTTGTCCACTTTAGCCGTTTTTGACACTTTCCACCCCACCGCCTTCTCCAGCGCACGAGCGATGAGTGCATCGCTCGGCATCGACCACCCCAGAACCGGAGCGAGCGAGCCAATGACGGTGCGCAGATTCTCCTCCGCCGAAGCACCGACTTGCAGCTTGACGACGTGGTCGAACCGCGGATCGCCGTACCCCTCTCCTCCGCCACCCTCTCCCTTCCCTGCGTCGCCGGCGAACGGTTGGAGCGCCTCCAAAAACCGCCACAGCACCACCTCGTGCGACTTGACCCCGCTCACCGCGCCGCTGTCCGTGTCGGCGACCAGCGTCTGGTGGTTTCCCCCCCGCTGCTCGATGCGCTGCGCACACACGCGGTGGAGCGTGTTGAGCGGCAGGCTGTCCAAATCCCAGGCTAGCGCGACAGTTCGGATCCGGCCGACGTCCGGCGGCGGCTGTTTCCTCTTTCCTCCTCCTCCTCCACCACCACCAGCCGGAGGAGCCGAAGGCGCAGACAGGCGAGCAGCCAGCTCGATCAGATCGTCCCGGTGCTGCAAGAGGTGGTTGTTCTTATCCGCGAACAGCACGTATCCGCCGTCCGCGGCGTGGCTGCGCAGGTCCTTTTCGACGGCGTTGAGGAAGCCGGTCTTCTTCTTGAAATCGTCCGACTGCACGTGGCCGACGGAGAAGAGCTCGGCCAGCGCGACGGCGAGCACCGTCTTGCCGCATCCGGGCACGGCGATCGGCGTCAGAACGGTCTTGGTGTACGGTCTCGTGTCTTCGGTCGCCTGCGGGGCGGTGGAAGCGGCAGCGGTGGAGGCGAGGTGGGAGAGGAAAGCGGTGCGCATCGCAATGATGCCCTTGTTCTGCGTCAGTCCGGCAAACAGATGGGGTTGGGGTTGGACGGTGGAAGTGCCGTAGAGGCGGTCATAGCACCAGGCGATGAAGGAGAGCGTTTCGGGTCGTTTGGAGCGAGGCTGGGGTGGAGGAGGAGGCGAAAGGCCGGATTGGACGGCGGCGGTGCGGGCGGCGGCGGCGGCGGCTTTCGCGAGTTTCTTGCGGTCGCGTTTCAGGGCGGATTTGGATGGAGGTTTGCCGTCGACTGCGTCGTGAGAAGGTGGTTGCTCGGCGTTGATGGGAGGTTCGTCTGCAGCGACTGCGGAGGAGGAAGACGCTTCTGCAGTGTCATCACTCGCACCTTCGGTGGTGGTAAAAGCAGGCAAGCTCGCAAGTTTGGCCTCCCACTCCTCCTTCTCCTTCACCATCCGCCTCGCCAACTCTCTCCAGTCTCTGTACATCAGATACGGCTCATCGAACTTGACCTTGTAAAACCACGCCTGTCCTGGCCTGTACGGCGGGCTGACCACTTTCCCCTCTTTGAGCCCCTCCATCTTTGCCTCCCCCGGCATGTGCGTACGGATCACGAACCCTTCGATCGCCTCCCCCTCCCACGCGCCCGTCTGCTCGATCTCCCCCGTCACCCTCTGCACCTCTCTCAGGCTGTCCAACTGCAACCATCGCGTCTTGATGAACCCCCACCGCTCCGCGAACGCATCGACGTCCGGCATCGACCTCGTCCTGAAATCGGCCGAGTTCGCATTCAGTCCGTGCAGGTGCAGCCCGGACCGCGCATCCGAATACGACAGCACGTGCTCTTCGAACGAGTCGTCGCACAGCTCGAATGCTGCCGTTTCGTTCCTGCTCCACAGCTCCTGCGCCAACTCTTGCTCCGTCCTCCCCACGCTCGCCAGATGCTTCAGCAGCCACTCGTGGCCCTTTTGCGCATGCGACACCTCCGTACCCTCGATCGCACCCAGAGAGTGCTTCGAGGTCACCACCAGCTGCTTCGGCGACAGCGCAGCGATGAAGATGATGCACCCGTTCTCCTTGAACGTCATCACGTACGGTGGGGTCGTGTACAGCTCGATCGACTCGGGCTTGGTCCAGGCCATCTCGCCGAGGTTGAAGAATTTGTCGTAGCCTCGTACCGCTATGCGGTGGTGCGAAGGGGAGATGCGTTCGGTGAAGAGTCCGCGTGCGAGGGTGGGGAGTTCCGAGCCGACCGACGTGGACTTGCGGTAGGCGAACTCTGCCACTTTCCAGGAGAGCAGGTGGTGGTGGTCGGGACCATCGGTGCGCGGTACGAGGTGGCCGGTGGACCGGATGAGCGGTTTCGGCTGTTTGCGGGCTGCGTCGAGGGCGGTGACGAGCGATGTGGATGCGTCTACTTCGCGAAGGTGTGCGGGTGTGAAGATGGAGGAGGAGGAGGAGGATGAAGAGGAGGCGCAAGGTTCGTCGGAGAGGGAGAGAGCCGCAAAGGCGGTAGAAGGGCTGTTTGGAGCCTTGACAGCTGGTGCTGCTTCAGCTCCGTCCCCGCCTTGACCTGTGTTCGACGACATGGTTCCTGTTTCCTCGATCGAAGGTGGTGTTGGTTGGGAGGGAAAGGTTTCAGAAGAAACGTTTCGAAAAAGTTGCCGAAAAGTGGAGCAGATTTCGCCCGATTTCAGGGTTCAATCGGCGCAGCAACGATTTCTTCGCTCGCCGTTTTCTTGTTAGATCATTTAGGTGTTGGTCTGTCCACTTTTTGGCCCTTCGACGCAGAGACCACTCACACTTTCGACCTCTTAGCTCTGCAATCATCTCCTCCATCACCCCTCTCTCAACAAACATACACAATGGAGGCTGCTGTAACAGAGTATCAAAGGCTTCAGACTTGTAAGCGCCACCACTGCAACGCTCCAACCCCGACATCCGATGCACCTCGACCTGCTGACACTTACAATTCCGACCCTTGTGGCTTGACAGCATTCCAAACAGCAGTCGAAGCACGACAGCAGCTCGACTCGCAGCTGCGCGAAAACGAACAGGTAGCTAAGGAGTTCGGCAAGCTGAAAGAGGAAAACCAGGTGTACAAGCTCATCGGACCTGTACTGGTCAAGCAGGATCAGGTGGAAGCAAAGACCAACGTCGAGAAGCGGATCGAGTTTATCAAGGGCGAGATGTGAGTTGCATACCTCCACCGAGGCTGTGTCGATTGTCGGGCGGGACTCAGTTACTGACAAACTTTCAAATGTCTGGCTGCTGTAGCGAGAGGGTGGAGACACAGATTAAGGACTTGACAGAGAAGACGGAGAAGAAGAAGGTCGAGGTAAGTTGCGTCCCCCCGCCAGCGCTGGCTCGAAAGCGAGGATTGAGATAGAGAAGAGCGAAGCTGATGATCCAAGTGACTCTTCTTCCTCCCAGATCGTGGCACTACAGACCAAAGCTCAACAAGAAGCAGCAGCGGCCTCTTCAGCAGCGCCTGGAGTCACGGCCTAAAGAACGACGAAAGCCTGCTTTGCATCGAAGCTATTTGTACAACAGTAAATTTCAAGAAACCCTTGGTCCAAGCCATCTATGTTGCGTGGGAAAGGATCCTGCTAAAGCGTCAGATCTATATTGCGATGAGCTCCTAGTATCAGTGTTGGGCAGAGGAGCGATGGGTACAAGGCGTACCGCTCATCTTGATGTGTCTTGCACATCCACTTCGTCGTCACTGATCTCGATTACGATGGGTTCATTCCCCCATTTCTCCGAGCTGACCATGGATCCTATCGAACCTTTCTTCGGCGAAGCTGCCTTTCCGACCGGCGCAATTGCCTTCGCTGTTCCACCACTCGTCCTGTTCTCACCCTCAATCTCGCTCCCACTCTGGCTCCCTCCTCCTTCACCCTTGTTGTCCCAGCCCAAAATCGTCGCCAGAGTCTTATAGTGACCGTGCATCGCCCTCATCTTGAACTTCAATGGATCCAATTCGCTCTTCAACCTTGCTTTGTCGGCGGGCGAAAGGTCGTCCAGCATGTTCTTTTTGTTGGGACCCTCGATGGCTTCCACTAGCGCTTTGAGGATGTAGAAGGCCGCCGTGGTGGGTTTGATGTTGCTCGACTCGGCGACTTGTGTGATCGTGCGGTGGGAGTAGAGCCACCGATGGAGGGCGCGCTCGTGGGCTCGCATGACGCTGGTTACGGTGACGAAGTCGTCGTCGCTGTCGGCGGGCCTGTTGTCTTCGCCGCTGGTGGCGAGGGTGTTTTTGCTGCTTGAGGGAGGTTTCGCAGGTTGCTTGGCTTTCGCCTTCGGTGATGAAGGAGGTGAAGAAGGAGTGGGACGTGGTTGAGCATTGCTCTGAATCTCGCGCAGCGCCGTCCTCATCTGATCTTGTTTCTGCCCCTTTGACGATCCAGCCCCTACTCGCTCTCGATAAAGATCGTGAGCACTCAGCTTCAACGCCGTCTCCAAATCCATCACTGGGGCTGCCCTCTCCGCAGCAATCTCGTCCAGCTGATCCAACAGCCTCTTCCCTTCTCCTCCTCCTCCACCCTGTCCACTAGGCTTGAAATACTCAGCAGCCGCTCTCAGCACCTCCAAGCTGGCAAACGTATCGCTGGCCGCATACTCGATCTGCTCCGCATCCAACGGATACCGTTCCCAATCGCTCACCCTGACACTGTCCTTGCGCAGCTTCCTGCCCAGATAGATCCGTGTGAGGTCGCGAAGACTGATCAGACGCTTTTTGTGCATCCACAACTTTGGCTGCGCCAGTTTGGCCATGCTGCTGAGTTCGACGACGTTGCGCGTGTCGATGGCGTAGTCGCGTTGGAGTTTGAGCGCGTCGTTTCTGATAGCGACGCCGGTCTTGATGATGGTAGGATCTTCGAGGATGGATTTGAGCGGTGGTGGGATGCGGTGTGACATGGCTGAGAGGTGGATGATGAGGATCAAGGATGGAGAGCAGATTTGGAGGAGGGCGGTGCGGCTGGCGCCTGCGGTGGAGAAGTTCCATTCGAGATCGAGACCCATCGGTCCAGGTCCTAGACAGGAGAGGAGGTCGACGGCCTCCTCGTAGTCGGCTGTGTAGGCTAGCGCGGGCATCCTGAGTCGAGCTGCTCGGTCCCTTGTAGAGGTTCCATCTGGCAGTAGAGGTTGATCGAGCGTATGTGAAGAAGACGACGGCTTGCACAAGGGGTTGAGAAAGCTCGCTCCTGGGACGAACGGTGGTCCAGCTGGCGACTTGTGCGTATACACCTGTAGCCCTTGCTCGAGCTTCTCCTGCTCTGCTTGTCTTTCCACCTGCGCCGCTGTCTTTTTCCAGCTGGCAGGATTCGTCCGTGTCTTTCCCCATGTTGACGCTTTGGTCGTCGAAGATGTACCACCACGCGACCTGGCGCCGTGCGTAGAAGCCCAGGTCTTTGGCAGCTTGCGTCCGCCAGATTTCGTTCCAGACCGCATCTCGTCCAAGATGTCGAGCCCCCACTTGTACAGGATGTTGCTGGATTTCCGTGCTGTTAGATGCTCGTCGCTGGGTCTTGATGGATCGGATGCTATGTTGCGAGAGAGTCAGACCGCGAACAGCATGTTGATGTGTGAGAATGTGAAAGCGTGGAAGCAGACATGCTGCTTGTTTCATCGCTTGCGCCGGATGCGCCCCTTCTTCAACGTGGTGAGCTCCTCAACGCAGAAGAGAGCATCAGTGTGTTGATGACTGATGGTCGACGATGTTGTTCAGAGATAGAAGGCAAGTCAGTGTCTGTGTCAGCACAAAGGGGACTCTGCTCGACATGTGTGAACTCGAGAATAATTCCGCAGACAAGGGTCCAACCGCCAAACTGGACGCGATTCGCTTTCTGACACACGCACACGCGCGATCCGCGCTTTCCTCGTCCTTGTTAGGGCAGGCCATAGCACACAAATCTCAAGGTCGAGCCAGGAAACCTCTGTGCCTCTTCTCGATTGCAAAGCCGAAATCCTCATGCTAATCTTCTCATTCACATCTGACGGAGAACACAGCTTCTCCTCCCACACAACTACAAGACGATGCCAACTTTCGGAGCCTAAAAGAACCCCTCTTCTGCGAGGGATCCGGTTTGATTTTGAGGGGACGAGTGCGTTCCCATAAAAGGTGGGATGAGTGTTGCAATACAACGAATGAAAAGTGCAATGAATGCACATGTGTATGTGTGTGTGTGTGCACGTAAAGTGTGCAAATATGAACAGACCGATGCGTAGAAGCTACTGAGCAATGGCCTGTGATGCGAGTGAATAATGATGGTGGTGGTGGTAGTACATATCCGTCGATGCCGGTCGGCTCATCCTCAACAAGAGGAATGTATCAATCAGCATGGCGAACATCGGAGCCAAGCGTGTCGAACGGCGATCGCTTCCAGAGAAGGCGATGCGCTTATCGGCGGCCGGCACCGGGAACGTGGCGGCCACGGCGCTCGGGAGCCTGGTAGGCAGTGACGGGGGCGGTGACGGTGACGGGGAGGCTGTCGAAACCGAAGGAGCGGAGCATGTCCTTGGTGTCGGGGTCAACCTCGAGGCTGCCGGGAGCCGAGGTGTCGAGAGCAGAGACCTCGGGAACGTACTGGTCCTTGCGCTCACGCTCCTCCTCCTGCAGCTTGAACGAGATACCGCGGACGGGACCACGCTGGATACGCTTCATGAGGTGGGTGGTGAAACCGGCGATCTTGTTGCGGAGACGCTTGGAGGGGATGATGGCGACCTCGTCGATGACGCGCTTGTTCTGGTGGAAGTCGACGTTCGAGAGACGGGGGTAGTACTTCTCGATGAGCACGCGCGAAGCACGCTTGGTAGTCTTGGTGCGAACTCGACCCTACGATTTGTTAAGGAGAGCATGGAAGGACAGAGGAGAATCAGTATACTGTGACGTGGATCGGTGCGTGTTTTGCCAGCTGCAAATGACAGCAACGATTGAGCGACAGCTACAGCAGCAGAGTGATGAGTCGGGTAATAGACGTCCCAGAGTCGGAGACGGAATGTCGAGATGTGAAGTTTCATGTTGTTGTCTTGTTGGGCGGATCATCAAGGCGAGGACAGACAAGGTGCTGTGACCGCCAGTGTCTTCGGGTTGGGTGATGATTTGATTTGAACAGTTGAATGACCCTCGCCCCACGATAATCAAAGCAAGGCGGCCGGGTTGACGCACTGTAATGCTGAAAGGATGTTGATAGGCGACCGCTGTTGCTCTATCTAAGTCTGCGAGGGCCAATTGTCTGCAATCCTTGTCGTCATTGAAGCAAGCTTTCTCCGTGCCTTGCTACCCAGTCCAAGCATGTCGATCTATCATCGCCGCCAAACAATCTTTGGTACAGAGTTTCTGACTCTTGATCGCTTGTCCAATCCGGTTGCAGCTGAGCATCAAATAACGCTTTTCGGGACCTCCATGACTTCTATCATGTACGCGACTTTCTAGAATGGTATTCGTTGGAAATAACCATGATGCTGATTGCGTGGTGGAGCTTCGTAACTGCTGCTGCACATGTTCTGTGGGTGTTTGTCGATGCAATGTTTCTCTTGTGTGCTGTGTGGGTGCTGTGTCGCTGTTGCTGCTGTGGCTGTTGCCGCATGTCGTATGTGTCGTTGATAGCTGCGTGGTGTCGATGCTTACCATGTTGGATGATTCTTGAGGTTAAGAGTGTGGTGACGGTGAAATGTGATCGTGAGGATGAAGGAGATGATGACGAGCAATTCTGGCTTGACACACTTGGGTGCCCACAGACGCTTGCTTCTCACTCCGAGGTTGGGCTTGCAGCTCGCTCTCTAGAGGACTCGACCTGACTGGCGCTCCAGCTGCTGATTCGCTTTCTCAACGTCTGCTGTGTGACAGCTCTCTGCCTCACTCGAGCGTGCGTTCTTGCTCCAAGAGAGTGTCTCGATTGGGAGTTCAGGTCGTGGCTCGCTGCTTTGAAACAGAGACCATTTCAAAATTGTACGGCCGGAGGTCAACACGTGACTTATTGCAGTTATTGAGAAATACAAAAGCCCTCGTCGAATTTCCGTCTCGGTTGAAGCATTTCGAAATTTTGAATTTGTGCCGCGTTGCTGCCTCGAAAATGGCTCGACAAGAAGAACAGCAGCAACGAGGAAGAAAGCTCGTCTCTACGCCGTCTGTCTGTGAGCCACGCAGGAAGGATGCTCAGGAGAGCAGGCTCGTCAGGCAGTCGGTCGTTCGAAGAGACAGAAAGCGTGCAGCAGAGTGCGTGAATCACAGATTTCAGGGTTGTAGAGCGGCAGTCTTGGACTCAAAGTCAAGATTGAGAGCAGCTTCGGATGCGACAAGTCGAGCTGGACACGCTGTTGGCTGCTGGGCGTGGTCGTCGACATCATCGAATACTGCCTTCTTCTCTCCTACTCCATCTTTTCATCAACCGGTTTTCTAATCACCACCTCAAGGTTAGTAGCATCAACAGCCACTTCCCATCGACGCCGACCGATCGACAAGACACGCACAAACCCACGCCAGCAGCACCATCCCTCGACTCGCAATCCGACACCTTCAGCCAGCTTGAAATATACAACACCAGCAATGGCATCAGCAATGGCAGCATGTACGGCCATACTCGACACTGGATGATGCGCACCAACCCTCGCCAACCCATATTGAATGTTCACCTTCCAACCTATCGTCAAAGCACGACTCGCCGGCATCCAGCACAGTGTCAATGAACAGCACAGCATCGTCTACCGAGCTTAGGCTAGTCGATCATCTTCCAGCTTCGCCGAGCATCGTCAGCTTGCTGCTTTCTGTTTCCGGCAGCTCCGACAACGACCAAAACCTTCAGCAAACCATCTCGTTGCACGTCCAGTCGACCTGTACCTCTCCAGATCCGTCTTTTGGCAACCCCACCCCTGTGTCCCTACCTTCGGTCGGCTCGTCTTGGGAACGTCATTAGTAGTTACGACTGGTGCAGAACAGGTCCCCAGCTAACCACCAACCATCATCCACCTTTTTCTCCAAAACCTGTACCTGCCCAGTAGATCACATAATCGCCCACCATGGTTCGCATTTCCGTTCTCGTAAGTTTCCGTCTACAAACCTATCGCCGCATGCAGACGTGAACTGTTGCTGACGTGGTTCCCGCTTTCACTTTACAGAACGACGCCCTCAACAGCATTGTCAACGCCGAGCGCAAGGGTAAGCGCCAGGTGCTTGTCCGACCTTCGTCCAAGGTCGTCATCAAGTTCCTCTCGGTCATGCAGAAGCACGGTAAGTGTCCTAGCACCTTTCGACACCAGCACAGCAAGGCAACGCAAAGCCACAGTTTCGCATCGCACAATCTGGCTCCCCTCCCAGTCGACACCGGAACACAACACAGGACAGATCATGGGCATGACAACTTGGAGGACCGCCCTTTTCATACTTGGCAGAATCATTGGATAGCAGGATAGCATGGACAGGATCAACACCCCCGGAGTTATAACTAATGGGCATCTGGCTGGTTGCTCCTTTGCGAGCTGCCCATACCAGCGTTCATCTTTAAGGCTCCGGAAGAGCAAAGCTGCAATTGCTATGCTTACCGCGTGGAGGGGCTATACTTCAACCTCGAATCTGCGCAAATTTTCGGCGTGCTACATCCCCCTTTCCTCTTTCCCCCCTCTCTTCACGTTTCCCTTCATCCTCCCATTTGGATATCTGGAAAAGGCGTTGCGAGCTTGCTGTGCTGGTCTACAACCCGCATCCGAGCTTGATTACTGATTCTAGTTGCATCTTGTTGTTGATTCCAAATCAATAGGCTACATCGGCGAGTTCGAGGAGGTCGACGACCACCGCTCCGGCAAGGTCGTTATCCAGCTCAACGGCCGTATCAACAAGTGCGGTGTCATCTCGCCCCGCTTCAACGTCCAGCTCGGTCAGATTGAGAACTGGGTCCAGCAGCTCCTCCCCGCCCGTTCGTTCGGTTACGTCGTCCTCACCACCTCGGCCGGTATCATGGACCACGAGGAGGCTCGTCGCAAGCACGTTGCCGGCAAGATCCTTGGTTTCTTCTACTAAGCGTTTTCGCCTCCCAATACCACCCCAAAAGTAATTCCGTGATTGTGGAATAGCAATCATGAAGAAAACAGTCACCCTCCTCCTCCCCTGTGCTGCCGTTGCGGCGGCGGCCCCAGCGTCGTACTCCCCCATCCGATTGGAGACGGAGTTGCACTGATACGAGTGGAACCTTCGTAAGGGTTCCAAGGAAACGGCGCTGGTCTTTCTACCCCTCACTCCTCCGACTGTCGTTGTACAATATGTCGATTCACCCCCTCATACATGCATTTTTTTTCCTTTCATCATAAGGGCATCTCAATCCAAAAAGACAAGCGTCGATATTCAAGACAGCTAACGAAATGCATCGTGTGGACCAGCAATGTGGTTGAGCAGTGCACGTGAGAATGAGGCCGTACTGCGATGGAGAACGGAAAGTCAAGCCGGCGGCCCGTGTTTCGGCAAGAAATTTAGAGCTGTCAGGAAGAAGTCGGTGAAAAGGCGTCGGGAGGCTGTGTTTGACATGGTCCGTGTGTGCCCTCTCGAGACCAACACTTGAAGACCCTTTGTTGCGAGGACAAACACTCTGCCTACTCTCCACCTTCTCTGCCTCTTCTCTCCCCAACATCACCCACCTACACCCTCGTCCGTTCGTCACCATGGAGGCCAAATACGTCGCCTGGCGAACCACCTACCTCCGCAGCTCCCCCTCCGGCCTGTACTGCTACTACAACGCGAAAGGCGACAACGGCAACGCCATCACCTGCTCTGAGGCGCACGGCTATGCTATGCTGATTTCCGTCCTCCATCGTAACCGCTCCGACTTTGACGGTCTCTTGAACTTCTTTCTCTCATTCCTGAACCCGAACGGACTAATGTGTTGGCAGATCCGATCTCCACACCAACCCTCTACCTCGGCCGGCGCTGTCCAGCCGTACGTCGAGGAGGACGGTCGAACCTCAGCCACCGATGGGGATATCGACATCGCTAGCTCTCTGTACCTCGCGTGGAGGTATTTCGGCGATGAGAGGTATCGACACGAAGCCGACAAGCTGTCCAGCGCGGTGTTGAAGCACACCATCCATCCGCACCTCGGAACGCCGCTGCTAGGCGATTGGGCGAACACCGATTCCGCCGAAGCCAAGCGCCTGTACGACTCGACGAGGACGAGCGACTTCATCCTCTCCTCGTTCGCCCTCTTCTCGCGCTACCATTCAAATCCCTCCGAACGGCAGAGATGGACCTGGGTGCTGGAGCGTACCAAACAAGCAGCGCTCTCTTGCGGCGGTACCACCGGATTCCTACCTGACTTCCTCACTTTCGGCGGTACATGGCAGCCAGCGCACGGCAAGCTGCTCGAGTCGGACCACGACGGCCAACTCAACTGGAACGCCTGCCGCACACCCTGGCGGCTAGCTCACTACCTTGCCACCACAGGCGATACGACGATCCTACCGCTGCTGCAACACGCACACCGTTCCGCAAGAAATCTCCCTGCTTTCAGGTTTCCGAGCATCCCAGCCGGGGTACAGCTCACCGGCAGCCATCCAAAGCCCCTCGTCGAGTACTCGGATAAGGCGTTCATCGCTCCCGTCGGCTACCTGTGCCATGTGCTGGGCGACGCCGAGGGCCAACAGATGTGCGTGCGGGCGCTCGAGGAGGAGGAAGGCGGATACTTTGGCGATACGATCGACATACTGATCGCGGAACAGGCGAGTCATGCTCATGAGTGGTTCTGAGCGTCGCACAGCATCAATGGACATTTCTTTGGCTCTCATCACACCCAAACAACGTGCTTGAAAAACGGATGGTATTGCATCCGATCGTGTAACCCCCCCTCCAATCCAGCGCTACATCTCATGAGGCTGTACACCCCGCTCTACTTCTTCTTCTGACTCGTCGTGTTCTTCGGCAACTCCCTCACCCACGGCAAGAAATCCCTACCTCCCATATACGGCTGCAGCACCGGCGGGATCCTCAACCCATCCTCCGTCTGCCAGTTCTCCACGATGCAGCACAGCGCTCGCTCCGTAGCACACAGCGTACCGTTCAGCATGTGCACGAACGTCTGCTTGGTATCGCCGGGCTTCTTGAAGCCGCACCTGACGTCGAGACGCCTCGACTGGTAGTCGGTGCAGTTGGAGCACGAGACGAGCTCCTTGTACTCGCCTTGGAAGGGGAACCACGCTTCGAGATCGTACTTCATGGCGGCTGCGTTGTTGAGCGCGCCGGACACGATGGCGACGATGTGGTACGGCAGCGCGAGGGACTGGTAGAACTCCTCCGAGTTGGCGAGCATCTGCTCGAGCATGTCCCAGGACGAGGCGGGGTCGGTGATGCAGAACTGCTCGATCTTCTCGAACTGGTGGACGCGGAAGATGCCCCAGGTGTCCTTGCCGTGCGAGCCGGCCTCTTTGCGGAAGCAGGTCGAGTAGCCGGCGTATCGGATGGGCAGCTGCTTGGCCGGTTCGGTGAACACCTCGTCCGAGTGCAGCGCAGAGATGGGCTGCTCCGAAGTAGCGATCAGGTACTTGTCGTCCTCGTCGCCGGTCACCTTGTACAGCTCCTCGTCGAACTGGTCGAGCTGCGCCGTCTTGGCCATGACCTCCTTGCGCATCATGAAGGGGGTCATGATCTTCTTGTACGACTTTTTGCGGAGGAAATCCAAGCCGTAGTTGATGAGTGCCTGGTTGAGGTCGACACCGTCGCCTGTGAGGAAGAACCCACGGTGACCCGAGATCTTTGTTCCGCGCTCCGTGTCGAACAGCTCGAGACGGTACATGACTTCGTGGTGGCTCAGGATGCCTGCCTTCTTCTCGACCTGCGCATTGGGGCCCTCGGGGTGCCATTTACGGATCTCGGCGTTGTCGTCTTCGGTGTTGCTGATGGGGACCTTGTCACCGACAATGTTGCCGATCTGCATGGCTTTGGTCTTCATCTGCTGCTCGGCGGCGACGACGCTGGGCTTGAGGTCGTTGACTTTGGCGTCGAGCTCTTTCTTTTTAGCCATCTGCTCGTCGGCGTTCTCTTTGGCCTTGCGGAGTTTGGTGATCTCGGCTTGGACGGCGTTGACATCTCGTCGGGCAATGTCGAGGTCCTTTTGGAGGGATACCCAGTTCTTGTAGAGGTTGAGCACTTCGTCGACGAGTTCCTCGGAGGCGTTGCGCTTCTTTTGCGAGTCCTTGACGAGTTGCGGGTTGCCGCCCTTGTCGGGCTGGAGGAGGAGGAGGTCGATCATGTTTGTGTAGTGTTGGGTTGGTGTTGAGAGAGGAGAGAGAGGGAGAGCAGCAGTTGGTGTTGGTCTGTCTATAATCTGCGCACAATTCGAGTTTTCGAGTCAAGCCAAACTGGGCAAAGCGCCGTTCAGCTTTCTTTTGGTTTTGCAGTCAAAGCGTCCTTCTTGAAACGCAGATTGTTGGATCGGGTGCCTCATTGAGTTAAAACCCGATCTGTGTTCGTCCTTCAGGCAAACTTTTCAACTGCAGCGAGGCAGAACAGCTGAGAAAAGGCGAATTCTTCGTGCCACTTTGGAAGAAAAAGAGAAAAAGAATTTCTACTGTAAGCTGCGTCTCACGTCTGTCATAGCCAAGAGTGCTGGTCACGACAGCTGAAATTCCAGCTTCACTCTGCTACCCCTCTCCTCTCCGCCATCATCTTTCAGACAGTCACCTTTACCACCAACATGTCTGTCTTCATCGAACTCCCCTACGAGCTCTCGGCTGCTCCTGCCGGCTTCAAGCCCGGTCAGTCGTCCGCCTCCACTCTCTCCGCCCCCGTCACCAAGGTGCTTCAACCCGTCGGTCCCGCTTTCCTCGCCCACAAGCGTCGTCAGCTCAACAACCTCTCCTTCGCCGAGGACGACAAGATCATCGCCGACTCCCTCGCTGCCGCAGCCGCTGCTGCTGCTGCCAACGGCGACGACGATGCCGGTGTCGGTGAAGAGGACGAGTCCGAGGAACTCCTCGCCCGCGACCCCAAGGAGTGGAAGACGCAGGACCACTACGCCGTCCTCGGTCTCTCCGCTCTGCGATGGAAGGCTACTCAGGAGCAGATCAAGATCGCCCACCGTAAGAAGGTTCTCAAGCACCACCCCGATAAGAAGGCCGGCTCTTCGGGTCTCACTTCCGACGACTCGTTCTTCAAGTGCATCGCCAAAGCCCACGAGATCCTGAGCAACCCGGAAAAGCGTCGTCAATTCGACTCCGTCGACGAGTCGATCGACGACGAAGCCGTCCCCACCGGCAAGGAGCCCGCCGACAAGTTCTACGAGCTGTGGGGGCCCGTCTTCGAGCGCGAGGCTCGCTTCTCCGAACCCAAGAACGGCCCCGTTCCTCACCTCGGCGACGCCAGCTCCACCCGCGACCAGGTCAACGAGTTCTACGACTTCTTCTACAACTTTGACTCGTGGCGATCCTTCGAGTACCTCGATAAGGAGATCAACGAGGGTTCCGACAACCGAGACGACAAGCGATACACCGAGAAGAAGAACCGCAACGAGCGCGCCCGCAGAAAGAAGGAGGACAACGCGCGTCTCCGCAACCTCGTCGACAAGGCCCTCTCCGTCGATCCGCGCATCAAGCAGTTCAAGGCGGACGACAAGGCCGCACGCGAAGCCAAGAAGAACAAGGGCCGTCCTGGCGCCAACGGCGCTGCCCGTGCCGTAGACCCGCGCAAGGCCGCCGAGGAGAAGAAGAAGGCCGAAGAGGAAGCCAAGCGCAAAGCCGAGGAGGAGGCCAAGGCCGCCGAGCAGGAGAAGGCCGCCAAGGCCGACGCCAAGAAGCAGAAGGAAGCGGCGAAAAAGGCGATCAAGAAGGAGAAGAAGGCGCTCAACAAGCTCATCACCGACAACAACTACTTCCAGTCCGCCGCCGCTCCCACCCCGGCCGTCATCGAGGCGCAGCTCAACGAACTCGACGCGCTCTGCGAGAAGCTCGAGGCCGTCAAGCTGGCAGAGTACAGGAAGAAGGCCGAGGCCGCCAAGGGCGCCGACGCCGTCAAGGCCGAGTTCGTCGGCGCCGCCAAGGAGGCGGGTATCGAGGCTTCTGCTTTTGCCTAGAGCCGGGGAGGACGTGTTTGCTCTTATGCTAAATTCGGTATCGATCGACTGTCATAGATGGGGCGCAATCCATAGATGCTCAACCCTTAACCACTTCGATTCGTGTGCTTGCTACGTTCAGTGTGAAGTGTTTGTGATGAGAGCTCCTGTTCACCATCTCCACCTCCTTCACATTCGGGGCGTAGGATGATTCACATTCAGCACAAGATGGTATCACAGCCAACGACGAGATTTTCAGAGAAGATGCTTATTTTTTGCGTGTGTGTAGTGTGTGTGTGAGAAAGAGGACGACAGACTGTCACCTCTTCCAAGTGATGCGCTAGACGCAGGGTGTGTGTAAAAAAGTACAGCGTCGACGGAAGAAGCCGTCAACTTTTTTTTAGAAAAGCATCTCTACGCGGCAAGACGACTTTTCAAGAAACCGGAAGGAACGTTGGACCGAAGGCGATCATGCAAAGACATTTGACGTCCGTCGAAATCCACTTATGCGTGCACTGTAGTCGAGAGCCAAACACCTCCGCAGAAACGATCCGGGGCCAACAAAGTGAAGATGAAGAAGGGAGAACGGAAAAAAAGGGCGACGGACAAAAGCTTAGAAGACAAGAGCGGCGTTCTTCTGCTTCTTGTCACCACCGAGCTCGAAGTGCTTGCAACGCTTGAGGGCAACGTGCGATCGGTACTTGCACTGGGTGCACTCGAGACGCAGAACGACCTTCTTGGTGGTCTTGGCCTTCTTGTGGAAGACGGGCTTGGTCTGACCACCGTAACCCTTCTGCTTCCTGTCGTAACGACGCTTACCCTGAGCGTACAGCGAAGCCTTACCAGTCTTGTACTGGGTGATCTTGTGAGGGCTGGACAGTTTGGAGCGAATAGGTATGCAAAGGTCAGTGGCTTGTTCTTTGAGAGGGCGAGTTGTGGCCAAGTGATGACAGCAGCTCCCAAGACAATTTGACAACATGCAGATATGGTGACATCCCTCCCAGCTAACAGAACGTTTGTCCCAATGTTATCCTTCATTGGATCACGTCCATCTATCCCTTGTTCCAATGTCGAACTGTCTGCGCCTGATCCTCGCGATGTTATGTCCGTGTTGACGTTGCGGTGGTCTCTGCTCGCCAAGTGTCTCCTGCGATATCATTGCTCTTCTGTGATCCCAGTGTTGACTAGCCCTCCGTCGACTTTGTTGTTTTCGGCTGAACGCTGTTCCCTGCTGACATGTTGCTACTTTCATGCTTCTGCCATGGCTATCTGACTACCAGCTTGTCCAGGCTGCTCCTTGCTACGTCTAATCTGTTCGAAAAGTGGCCGATGATCCTCTCCGAAGAGGTGACTCTTCCAACCTGCATTGCCTTCGCCGATTCTCTGTGATTATGCCTTTGCTGTGTGTTCCGAGTTGAATGACATCCTCCATGTCTGCTGCTGTCAAGTGTCGGTAATGGGTGTCGCTGCCGATCGTCGATGAATACTCACGTGTGCTTCTTGCAGGGCTTGCCCTTGCAGTAAGTCCTGCGGGTCTTGGGAACGTTGACCATTTTTCTATAATGTCACAAGTAGAGCGATGCGTCGATGATGATGGTGGGATGGAATGATGGAGAATGCGAGGATTAGAACCGATTCAAAGATGCGTGTGCGTGGTTTCTGGGTGCTGATTGGAGGTGCTGCTGGTCGATCCTGACTGCGAGACGAATTCCGGATTGTACGGTAGAGACTTTCGATAGAACTGCTGCTCGGTCGATGATACTGTCGCTATGATCGTGGATTCGCGGCCGTCGTAGGTCGTGTACAGCGTCGCTAGGTGATGCAAAAGGTATACTTACGCTATTCAGGGGTGACTTGAGGATTGGTGGAGAAAGGTCAAACGAACGGTAGCGTCTGCACGTTGCGGATGATGGCGAGCTCCAGCTGCCTCTCTCTGGCGCAACGCATGACCCAGCTCAGCACAGCAGCAGCCTGAGTACCAATTGGCAGTGACAGGGCTTGCAGCTGGTCTCTTGCGCGCTTAGCCAGTGTCTGGCTCATTTTTCGATCAGACTGCGCTCTGCCCTTGCTGATTTTCGAGACTCGAACATCGTGCTGAGCTGACTGGGCAATGAGCTGTGAGACCGCCTTGCTGAGGCCTTCGTGTTGGATCTCGGAATTTGTATTCAAATTTGTTTCGGCCCTCAACCTTTTGGATCACGTGCTACACTTCGGCCGAGGTTACCTTTGCGAGCTCTTTCGCTCCTTCCCTTCCTAATTCGGCGCTTGCCAGCTACATCATACGAGTCTCAAGGTGCTCTATCATGCTCATACGTATTACTTGTCAAGAATCATTCACCTCGTCCAGCGAAAGCAGAGCGAGATGTCGATTTGGTGTGAGTAGAGGGGAATGGGTCACGTGTGAGAGGCTCAGGGTGAAAATTGAATTCGAATACAAAGTCGTGTCTTGAGCCAAGAGACTGGCGCGGTGCTGCGAGAAATTTCATAGCTCTAAGCAGTGGGCTACTCACGCACAACGGAGAGTCGCCTCGCAGTCTCGAGTCTGCAGAGGCAAGAAGGAACAACTTCGAGGCAGCAAGCTTGGTCTGGGCAGAAGAGTGCTGCTGAAGGCAGAGAGTGAGAGAGTGAGCCAAAGTGGTAACACCAGAGCAGCGCTCTCCAGGTTGTGTGTGCTTGATTGTCGTTGTCACCTGCTCGTCGATCTCCACCCCGTCCATCACCATCATCTCAAGAACGTAAGTAGCTGCCGGCACCCTGAAAGCAGCAGCATCTTCATCAGCATCCGCACCAGCATTCGTACCTGTCGCAGCGGCCACCATCGCCAAAGCACCGTCCAACAGCAGCCACCGACACATCTACAGATCTGCATTACACGAGAGGTTGGTGCAATCACTCAGGCCTTTATACGCATCGATCATCATACGCATAATGTTCGTACTGCCAGCATCGTCCATCATCCAGCAGGTTGCAGCCGTGAGAACGGTCGTCTCTTGATTGCAGACAAGAAAAGGTCGACACAGATCCATGGTTTTTTTCAGCTGGGTACTCAGGATCAGGATGGAAGATACTTTGCAGACCAGTTTGATCGACGTCGATACTTAGAAGCTGGACCGTATGATCCATCTCGGCAGGCGCAGACATCAGCAAGCAGCCGAATGTTCGCATAGCAAGGATTGATCGTCAACAACCTTTTTGGGCATCCAACCCATTTCAGTCCAGTCCGACTCTACACCAGAATCACAATGCGGGTGCGATGAACGCTGCAGCTACCGACTTTCTCTTGTTCAAAGTGATCAGCCCGGCTGACTCTTCGACAACTTTGCTCTTTTCCACCATCTCAACCCGATTCAGATCATACACAATGCCTGCTTCTTTCAAGCGTTACGTTGAGGTTGGCCGTGTCGTCCTCGTCGAGGAGGGCCCCTCCGCCGGCCAGCTCGCCGTCATTGTCGAGGTCATCGACCACAACAGGGTAAGTTTTTGCATTTCAACATAGACAACCACGACATTGAATGCCGACAAGTCAGGAGCGCATGGACAAGAGATTGCATCAGATGGACAGCACGGCGGAAGACTCGCAAAGGGAAACATGACCGACAACAGGATGCGAACGTGGACGCAGGGACCTGAAGCAATTTGGAAGGCAGCATCAGATGCATAGGGCATCGTTGCGAAGCTCTTCAATCAGCGGTCACCAGCGTCGCATATACATCCACGTCCCTTGGAACCATGGCAAAACGGGTACGGATTCGTCCATCACACAGACTACGCAGCAGGGCAAAGGCCAGGCTCAAATGATGTATCGACTCAGAAGGGCTCAGCAATACGCGCGTTTATAACGGGACACCACAATGGGACCGCACTCGGCCATGACGGAAACGCACCGGAAGCAGAAAGGAGAACGCTTGGAATCTATCTCGGAACATTCGATGTCGCGGCGTCCTCACTCCTACAGTATCCTTCTAAGAAGGGCAACTAACAATCGCTTCCTTCATCCCTCACTCCTTTACATTGATGACAAACAGGCCATCATCGACTCTCCCTCGACCGGTGTTGCCCGCCAGGTGTTCGCCTTCAAGCACCTCACCCTCACCAAGCTCACCGTGCCCGGTCTTCCCCGAGGTGCCGGCTCTCCCGTTGTCAAGAAGTTCTTCGACAAGGCCGAGGTTGCCGAGAAGTGGTCGCAGTCCGGCTGGGCCAAGAAGCGTGCTGCTATCAAGACCCGCCGCTCGCTTTCTGACTTTGACCGATTCAACGTCATGCTCCTCAAGAAGCAGCGCCGCAACGTGCTCTCGCCCGCTGTCAAGAAGGCTTCTGCTTAAATCTCCCTCGAGGTTTGAGTAGTGTCTTTTTCTTGATTCGGTCCGGTCTTTCTCTTTGCAGCATTCATCCCCCCATACACATCAGCACGATGGTCCCTCGAACCGATAGCTTCTTTTCCTCTTGCGCACACCTCTGCAGTTCTCGCGAGCCAGCTCCAACATGATCGACGACTCGTGACTGTCTTGTTCTACCCCCTCGTCTCTGGGCAGGATCGAGTCTTTTCTTCCATTCTAGTTTCTCTTTATCTTCGGAGTCGATCCATGTCGAGGCTGGGCAGCGGCTGATACCAAAAACGGAGATGTTGTTAGCAGAGGAAGTTCAAGAGCTTTTGCTTCGACCCATCGTTGTCTATCATCATTCCCCACACACACACACACCATGTATTATGCATTACATTTTGCGCTCCTTTCAGAACGAGGGGGAACCCAAAAATCCAACACGACATATCTTTCCCGTCTCTTGTTGCTGGTTGCGACTGTGTGACCTGTGAAGTGAGTCTATGAGCTCATGTGGAAACTCCGCTAGAACGTTGAAGGATCATGTCCACGGAGACAACTGGCAAGCAATGTGAGACACAGCCCCCGGATCGAGCTCGTGAAGCAGCACAGCCAGTATAGATCGGTCAGAGTGCCCGGATGTCGATCGACACTCGAAGCTGGTCTTGCGTGGAGAGCTTGAGCTTGCTTGTCGAGCGCTACCGTAACAAACACACGGACAAACAAATCTTAGTTCACACACGATCAAAGTGGGGAGGTGGTGGCTGCGCTGTCACCGAACAGCCTCGACGTCGACATCAAGCTTTGCAGCGGGAGTCACCATCCAATTGGTATGGACAATGAACTGCGCACGACTCTCTGCAGTGAAGAGACGCAATTTCGGCTGATTTGGCGGGCTTGAAGCGAGCTGAGCCTCGTGCTCAGAAGCGGAGCGGAGTGATAAATGTTCCCAACACTCTCTGAGAGGAAACTCTAAAATTGAGAGGGAATCGAGGCAGCGTGGCCTGTTCGCTTGTTTGTTTCTGCGCTTAATATTCGCATTTTTGGCTTTTTGTTTGCTGTGTCTTCTCTGAGGGACGACTCAATGACTGTGCAGCTGCTTCAACAATTGCCAGAGTCACAGAGTTGGCTCAGCTTCACGTTCAGCAGCTGCTGCCGCCGCCTCCCGCGTTCTTGGTGGGCCCCGCTTGACGAAGCCTCATTGTTGCCCAGCGCTCCCTGCTCCCCTTCTCGCCCACCTTTCATCCGCTGTTCCGCGCCACTCCTTCCTCCTCCGACTCCATCTTTCGTTACAACTTGGCCTCCGTCACTTGGTTCAACCCCAGACGCCAGCTTGCAACAAGGCTAGCTCCACGGTCGCTTCTTCTCTTCCAACCTCGCCTCTTCTTTGGACCCCGCGCTTTTTCCGTCATTGGTTCCATCATCTCTTTCTCGGTCCCGGTTTTCATCCTTGCATAGACTTTCATCCTTTCGGCATTCCTACTCTGCATCCTTCTCCCCCAACACTATTACTGGCCCGGGACAAGCTCAAGGATCTGCATTCGAACACACCTCAGTGGAACTCTTTGGAAGCCATCAACGTCGCCGGCTTGTTAATCCATCCTCAGTAGCTTCTATCGTGGCACATCCTAGCCCTCCTCTGACACTCACCCGGCATGCAGCTTTGATTGAATGACTGATCAGCGTCACTCCATAGGTCGCCGATTACGGAACCTTCCTCTCGGACTCTGAACGGACTCGTCTTTGCCTCTCACTCGGGATCAACATGGGCAACCCGCTTTACCCAGGCGGCGATCGATCGCGGTCTTCTGCCGCCTCCTCGTCCTCTTCAGCCAAGTCTTTGTCAGCGTCCACATCAGCATCCTCGTCCTTCGTTCCTGGCTTGCGTGGTGGCTCCTTCGCTGCCTCCAGCTCCAAGTACTCTAAGCAAGGCAATGAGTACGATCCTTCGTTTCACCCCGGTCTGCTCAACCTCGGCAACACCTGCTTCCTCAACTCCGTCCTGCAGGCTATCGCCAACACACGCGACTTCCGTCTTCTCATCCAAGGACCTCCTGTCTCAGCTACATACTCGGAAGAGCAGCCACCACCAGCCGCTGCTGCTGCCCTCACATCGACTCGACACAATCAATGGCCAAATCGATCTCAGAGTCCGGCTCTGCGTGTAAGCGATGGGGAGCATGGCCGACGCATCCATCACCCGCCAAATCCCAGCGACAGCCTCGACTCGTCCCTAGCATCTCTCAACACCCTTCCAGCCCATGATCCCATTGCCACCATCAAACCAGGAAAGCGTCCCTTGCCTGTTGCACCCGCTCCTCCACCCCAGCAATCCGGCTCCAGTCCAGCTTACGAACCAGATGTGCACGACTTGCCGCTCAACACAGCATTCCGTCACGTCCTTGAAAAGTTCTGGACAGACGGCCACAAGACTCGCGCCTCGGTCAATGTCAACCCCAAGCGTCTCTTGAATCAGATTGGAAAGAAGTACGACCAGTACCTAGAATACGGCCAGCAAGATGGGCACGAGCTCATGCGCCACCTCCTCGACGCTTGCCGTATGGAGGAGCTCGACGTCATCAAAAAGATGCGTCCACCACCACCACCCAACAACAAGTCCAAGACCAACAGCGCCTCCGCCTCGGCATCCACATCACCAGCAGCAGAAGCAATCACATCGCCTTTGAACCGTCTCACACCCGCCGACATGGAGAACGGTCAGATCATCTTGCCTTCGTCAGAGACTGCTGCTGCCGTAGCGCATGTAGACGAACCTCCGCCTACCGATGAGGAGCTGCTTCCGTTCCTTGATCTGCTCTTCTGCGGCAAACTTGCAAGTATGGTCGTCTGCGAAGGCTGCAAGAAGGTCTCGCACACCTACGAGGACTTTTACGACATCAGCCTCAGTCTTCGCGACGATGCCAACAATCCCAAATCGCGCAAACGAGATCGTCTTCGCAGCATGGCCGATCGCTGGAGGCGTGCGACGCAGGGAAGGACCATCATGGACCGCAAGTCGGCTGCTGCCGCCACTGCCGCTGCTGCCTCCAGCTCCGCCACGCCTGTCGGCACTCCCCGCTACAGCGAGACCGAGGCCAGCGATGCCGATTCGAATGCGCTCAAGCCCAAGAAGTCGGCAGGCTTGCTCTCACCCGACGAAGGTGGGCGCGGTCGCTTCCAACTGCGCACACGTAGTCTGCGCAAGAGCGGTGGCCGTCACGAAAAGCTAGGTGCAACCTCAGGAAGCGAGATGGAGCCCGACTTTCCAGACATGGCCTCTCTGTCCCTGGCACCTTCCTCTTCTTCGCGGCCGTATGTCGACTCGGCTCCTGCTTCAGCCGGCGAAGACAACGGAGATGCCCGAACGGGCACCAGGGTAGCCAGAATGCTGGGCAATGCAGGAACAACAGCCGACAGCAGCCGCGAGACGAGCCCCAATCCGCCCATCGGTGACCGTACTGCTTCGTCGTCGTTTGCTGACGGTGCCATGCGGCCACCGATCCGCACGCAAAAGTCTTCCTCCCATCAATCGGCCTACATCGCTCGCATCATGGCGGACGATCCAACGAGCAGCAACGCCAACCCGACTGCTCCACACAAAGCAGGTGCACCCTCGCCCCTCTTCAACGCTGTCGCTGCGGCTGCGGCTGCGCAGGGCAAGCCGATGCACGGTTTCTTCCGCTCCGTCGGCGCAGGTGCTCGCAGCCGAGACCCGCTGGCCGATCTCGAACCCAATCCCAAATCGCAAGGCGCCAAACGACGTCACAAGATGCGCGAAGAGCAGTCGACCACCGGACTGGTCTCCTCGCTCCGCCAATTCACCAGCGTCGAAGTGCTCGACGGTGACAACAGCTTTGCATGCAAGAACTGTTGGAGGTTGGCCAACCCGCCCAACGCGCAGGAGCGCGAGCAGATTCGTAGACGTCGCAGACGCAAAGGTGTTGCTGCTGCTGAGGTTGATGATGAAGAAGGAAGCGAGCCGAGCAGTTCGGGTGGCGAGTCTGATCGAGAGGAGCGACGCGAGAAGCAACAGGAAGAATCAGCTGCGATTGGCGATGAGACGCTGACGAGTCAACCTATGTCAACGGGCTTCTCGAATTCCACGAGTCAGAGCACACTTGCAAGCAGCAGTGTCGATTCGATCATGACCGGTTCCAGCGCTTCGCAACCTTCGCAGCAGCGTTCCGACATTCCGACCATCTCGATGACTTCTGTCGACGCATCGACGGAAGACATGAACCTCAAGATGCAGAGGTCGCACAGCAGCAGTCTCGGCGAAAGGGACGTTCTGGCGAGGGATTATGCTGGATCTGCAAGTCCCTCGATGTCGTCGAATGGCAGCAACGGACTGGTGATGCATCAGAAGAGAGGCTCTGAGTCGAGTCTCAGTAGCGCTGAGGGTCAGGTACGCAATCGTGATCGGCTCGCACCGAACAATGGTTACGACACGGGTACAGAAACCGACATGTCTGGCTTTTCGACAGGCATGGACGAGTCGAACGCCTCGACTGGTGAAGGCACCGACACGGAAGCTGAAGGGAATGGCGCTAGGAAGGCCCCGGGTGCCGAGTCGAATGGACCAAAACGATCCGCCCAGAGCTTGCCTCGACGTGCGCTCAAGCGTTACCTCATTGCCTCAGCACCACCGGTCCTCATCTTCCACCTCAAGCGATTCCAGGCTACGGGACGCGGCTTTGTCTCGGGTCTGGCTGGATTCAAGAAGATAGACGACCAGGTCACCTTCCCCGAGTACCTCGATATCACGCCCTGGCTTGCGCCACCAAGAGAAGAGTACGATCGACGTGGCCGTCTCAAGGCTTCGAGCGATCCACTCGCGATTCGAAGGCGTGCGGAAGAGGAAGCCATCAATGCAGGAGTCGATGCACGCCGTGTCAAGGTCGAAGTGTCGAACGAGCATCGCAAAGGTCATCGCAAAGGGCTGAACGGTGATCGCAAGGGCAAGAAGCATGGTATGTGGTCATGGCATCTGAGCGATCATCGTACTGCGCACGGAGGTCGAGCTCAAGTAGAAGGTGGAGCAGGAGGAGGAGATCTAGACGAAGGTCCCAAAGTGCATTCTGCGAACGGGCACGAGATTGTGCCGTCGGTGATTCGCAGGCCGAAGACGGAGTACAGGCTGTATGCGGTGATTGTTCATCAGGGCTCGCTGTCTGCTGGTCATTATACTGCCTACGTTCTGTCGGACAGGATCAAGTTGAAAGACGGGCCTAAGGAGATGGTGGCGCGCTCTGCTCCTACCAGTCGAACCAATACGCCTGCTCCGCTGAGCGCGAATGGAGCATCAGCAGCGGTCGCCGGCAAAGAAGGTGGTGGAGGATTCGGCCAGTTCTTCCTGGGAGGTAAACCGTCTCGATCGAACGCAGCTTCGCCCGCTCCCGTTCCCATTCGACCTGCTTCGGCAGCACCAGCCTCATCGTCGGTCGCCATGACGAGCCTGCCTTCTTCGAGCAGCGTCTCGGGCTCGTCTTCGCACGACATTGCGCCCCAAACCTCCATCTCTTCACTCGACACAGACACCAGCCAACGTCTCTCTACCACCGAGAGCGACTCGGCCGCCTCCTCATCGGGGCCCAAACTCGTCCGGCCGCGACCGCAGCTCAAACCCATGGCTAGCTGGGATAGTCTGGATGAGCTCGAGCAGTCGCATGCCCAGACGAATGGCGGTGGAGGTGGTGGCAGTGCTACACCGACGACTGCTACGCCAGCCACCCCAGCGATACCAGCCACGCCGCTCGAACCCACTCCAGCTGTAGCTACGGTTGCGAGTAGCAACAACAATGCTCATCGGCATGTCGATGCTTCCGCAACATCGGAAGGGGACGAAGATGATGTGGATCCACGGAAGAAAGACGACGGACGACGATGGGTCTACACCTCGGATACGGTGGTGAGAGCGGCGACGATTGAAGAGGTGTTGAAAGCTAAAGCTTACATGTTGTTTTATGAGCGGATTTAGGGGGAATGCAGACTATTATACAGTGAATGTGCGGGTGCGTGTGTGGGTTAGAGGAAGTCGTACGGTCGAGGTTTATCTTCCTCCTTCGGTTTCTCGGAGGAGGAGGGGTGAGAGTGGTATTCGGCCTGCCATCGGTCGCTTCCGAGATAGATCGACTTTTTAGCGGTCGCTTTGGCCTGCGCTTCCAACATGGCCGCTTTGAGGCTGGCCAGTACGGAGGGGGATCGTTCGCCGTCCTGCGGAGCAGAGGGGGAGGCGGTGGGGAGGAGGAGGAATTTCGACCCTTCCACCTCGGTGGTGGTGGTCGAGGTGGAGGAGAGCGGTGCGCGCAGCGAGTCGATGGTGGTCGAAGGGTGGTGGATGGTGGGTGGGGGGAGGAAGCGGACGGTTTTGAGTGGAGGCGGCTTGTTTGGTGGAGGACTAGGCGAGCGAGACGGTAGTGATGCGGTGGTGTGGGTGACGGAGGATGGAGAGGTGAAGAAGGTTGGAGGCGAGTCGGAGGAGCGGAGGTCGAGGGTGTATACGGACGAGGTGGAGGTGGAAGAGCGGGTGGAGGCGGTTGCTGCGCGCGGTGGTGAGGAGAGGAGGCGGGCGGGCGGTGGTGGGACGATGAGCGGTGGTGGAACGGTTGTGGTTGGTTTGGGCGATGAGTTTGCTGCCGGAGCGGTCGCTGGTGGAGGAGCGGCTCTCGAACTGACGATGGCGGAGGGCAGCGGCGGGTTGAAGATCGACACTGCTGGTGCATTTTCCGCTTCGACCATTTCCACGTCGCTTCGCTCTTTCTCTTGCTTCGCCTGCTCTTGAGCGTGCTCTTTCTTCGCCTGCCGTTCCTCGACCTTCTTCCAGACCGCTTTCCCCGCCTTACCCAACACCTTTTTCACCCCCTCCCCTCCTCCCCCTTTCCCCTTCTCCTTGACACCCGCCGGCAACGGCAGCGTATCCACCACCCTCTCCGCCCGTCTCTTCGCCTCCGCCAACGCCTCCATCTTCACCGCCACCTCCCGCTTCCACCCCATCGGCTTCCTAACCTCCTTCGCCTTCGCCCTCCACACCACCCCTGCCCCGACGTTGCACACCCCCGCACTCGCCATCACCCAGTTGCTCGCCTCTGAAAACCTCCCCACATCGCCCCTGCTCAACCCGTCTGCTGCGACCAGCACCAGCAGGACGCCCAAGAAGCCCGTGCCCCAGTTCGGGCCGAGGAAGGGGAGCGTGTTTTTGAACAGCCGGTGGAGAAGCGGGATGGGTAGGGAGAGCTCGGAGAGTATCACGGTGGTGAGGACGAGGAGGAGGGACAGGTGGTGGAGGGTGGACCAGAACACGCCGAGGAAGTGGGTGGGGATGTCGGTCGAGGGGTAGTAGGAGGTGGTTGAGGGGGAGACGGTGGGAGGGGGAGGATAGTGAGTGAAGTTGATCCGGAGAGTGCGGATGGTGGAGGCGACGACGAGGGCGCACGAGGTGATGGTGAGGAGTCGGAGGATGTTGAGGAGCAGCCAGCGCTGGAGGTAGGGTGGTAGAATCATGTTGAGCTGTAGATGGAAAGGAGCGGGTTGTCGGTCCAGCCGACGACGATGGGGGTGTTGGTAGTGCACGCTACGAATCGAGAAGCCGTCTAGGACCAGCGATATCGAGTGTTGGTGGTGGAGTGTAGGTTTCGAAAAATGAAAACGAGGTCGGAGCTGATGGTGTGGAAGCAAGATCGTTGGCGAAGCTGCAATCAGAAGAGAAGCTGGACGAGCACAACGACGGAAGCAAGACATGACGACCGCCGGCTGCATCGTCCTACCTTTGTGTGCGTCGACAAGGGTCGCACTTGCTCGCTTCCACCCCCCTCCCCGTCTGTCTGTCATTCCTCTTCGGCTGCAGATACAAGGCGTTGACAGAAAGCGGCGGACAAAGGGATCGCACGCTCGAAACGTAAGACGGACAAAGGAAGATTCTCGTGCTCATTGCGCCCACCCCACGTGTGGTGGCAGCAGAAAGCGTGCGCTGTCGGACAGGTGTGTTTCGGACAAAGGGACCACACAAGGCTTTCAAGTTTTGCCGTCTTTGGTGCGACAAAGGGAACTCTCAGGGTGATTTTGACTTAACAGTGCTGAGGGGCGCGCAAAATTTGAGCCGTCGGAAGTCGGATTTCATGAAACGCTCGGACGATTTCATCTTTCGCTCATACCATCATCATTCGAAAGGTGTTGACCGTCCAAGTCGCTCTTTGGCTACCACTACATTGTCTCTTTGGCTATACGAGCCCGCTCCAGACTCCAGCTACTACCAGCTCAGACCACGCGCGCCCCAAATCGCAGCAAAACGCCGCACCGGCATACACAACCATGGCCTCCTCCTCACGAACCCAACTCCAGCCGCTCACCAGCGAGCAACAGGAACACATCATCAAGCAGCGCATGCAGGTCGACGAACGCTCCCTCCGTCGACTCGTCAAGAAGCTTACCCTCCTTCTCACAAGCAAAGACGCCGAAGCCGTTTCTTCCTCTCGGCTCTCATTCAAAGCCGATCTCGAAGCATTCCGTTTGCAGCTGCTCCGGCTATCCTCCATCGCGCACGGAACGTGTCAAGTCGAGATCAAGGGCTATACCGAAGAGCTCTTCGAGATCGAATCCGAGCAGCAACAGACGCAGGAACGGATCCACGCGCTCAAGCAAAGACTGCAAGACGTACGACGAGAGCGTAAGAATAAGTTAGAGTACGATGTGGTCGCGGGTGAAATCGTCAAGCTGCCCACGAGGCAGGAGCTAGAGGAGTCGCTGGGGAGGCTAAGCGAGCAGCTGGAGAGCGTAAAGGCGGAAAGGGAGAAGTACGTGGATATGTCGAAGGACGCGGCGCAACGGATGGGTGGGGTGATTGATGGGTTGGGGAAGTTGCGGAATGACGTAGGGTACGAGGTAGGCGAGAGGGAGAGGAGGGAGGTGGAGAGAGCGGATGGCGATGCTGATCATGAAGCCGAAGGTGCGACTGCGAACGCGCAGGGTGATGATGCTTCGGAGAGCGGAGCTGTTCGTAAAGCTCTCAGCGGAAAACTGTCAGACGAGCCGGAAGAAGGAGAAGAGACGGAAGGCGTCAGTCGAAGCGGTAGCTCGACCCCGCGCAGACCAGCGATGGAGGACGAACACCCGTCAGCAGGGGCAACGCTAAATCCCTCCGCGCCGACATTCAAACCTTTGGCTATAGCTAGCACAGCAAGCAGCACGACACGGCGAAAACGCGATTCGACGGCCGTCTCGGCCTCGGACGAAGAAGGCGAAGTCGGTTCCGTAGATGCAGCATCGAACAGCAATACGCCCCGGAAAAGGCAGAGGACGGAAGAAGGAGAGGTGGGAGGTGCGGCCGAGAGCGAGGAGGAGGAAGGGAGCATTCAGCCGTCTGCGTCATCGACAGTTGGAGAGAGTGGGTCGAGGGTTAGGGCTGGGGTCAAGCGTCGTCGTTGATCACAAAGGAGAGTTTCTCAATGACAGTCTTCGCAGCATCGGCAGATATATGTTGGAGTGACTGTGTGTGTGTCTGACCTTCTGTGCGTACATTGAGAAAGCCTTGGTAGATCGATGCCTCGTGAGCAAACATATCGGGCCGATCTGGACGAGCTCTTCGATGGGTTGGACGGCGTGTTCGTATGAAATGGGTTTTGATGATTTCAAGAAATGATCGCGGTTGACAACAAAGGCGCTGAAAATTGAGGCAGCAAAAATGCGGCCGAAAATTGCAAAATGTTAGATCAAGAACGGCTCATGCCAAGCGTCCGCGACACGGCCCACGTGGCGTTCTCCGCTGTCCCACCGAACACAAACGCTCCTCTCACCAAGATCAGCCGCCTGCACGGCTTAGCATCGGAGCAACGAACGGCTGATGGTAGCAGAGCTCAGTTGCAGGTCTCGAGACCCGGCTGGAGATGACATGAGATGGATAGATGACCGACCTACGATGAGCCGAGGGTAAAAGCCCTGAAAGTTTGTATGCAGCTCGGAGACGTGATTTTCGTGGCTGCCAGCAGCAGGAAGCTCGAGGAAAGGCCGAGCTTGAAACTTCAGCGTCCCTAGACATTCTCGACATTCTGGCTTGCCAAGCATGCCCTCGACTCGACGCCGACTCCACCCGTGAACACAGACACCAACGACGGAAGAAGGAGCTCACAGGCAACTGGAGGAACTTCAGTCCGCGGGATCCGCGTCAATTAATCTCCTTGCATACCGAGACATTCGCTAGCGGTCCACGCTAAGATAGACAAAATCTTGGCGCATTCCAATGCCAAGACCGGTAAGCAAGTTCAAGGACAATAGGCTGTCCGCTCTCGAAATGCATTCTCGGACCGGGGATAGCACCATTGTTGTTCGGAGAATAGAGCACCCTGCTATTGGACAGGCCCGCCGGACAACGAGCTCAGCTTTGCCTGGCCACGCGAGTCTGACCAGAGATCACCTTTTCGGTGTCCGACATCATTCCTATTGTCCTAGAGATGGGCTGATACGGTGAGCGTTGATGCGCAACTCGACGATCCTCTTCCTCTAAGCGAGACGGGCTGAACTTGACGCGCGACGCGGTTCCTGCACAATGCGACTGTCGCGGCAGTCCAACACCAAAACTTGAACAGCTGCAGGAGGGTGAAACTCCGACCCCGCGACAGAAACGCCAGGAAACAGCATTTCTCATGCTCATTCCTGTCAACTCTCCCCTCAGCCTATGCCTGCAACGCTGTCCTTGTGGACGACAGCCGCACCCCAGCATTGCATTCTCATTGTGCGGGTTTCGAACCGTCTTGCAGATCCTTCGTTCAGCCTCCGTCGATCCGATGTTGAGATACATCAGCTGCCTCTCTCGCCTCCGCCATTCACCGATAAGCTTCAGAGGATCGACCCATCGTGCATCACATCGGATGTAACAGCGAGCGGCTCCGCTACGAAGTTGGCCGTTCGTGTGATCGCTGCTCCTGCGTGTGTTGTGACGGTAGCAAAGTGTTGATGCGAGCCTCGTGTGATACGGTAAAGGAGAACCGTGTGTTGTGCAGACCCAGCGATGATTTGCATCTGAAACACCGAGCACACAAGGTGACCACCTGTCAGGTTGAATCATCGAATGCTTGGCTTGCAGCTTCCCTTCTTATATCACCGCTAAGCCTACTCGAACTTTTGAATCTTTTCCCCTTCCCTTCCCTTTGGTCACATTCGGCTTATTACCTTCTTGGCAACGAAGCAAGCCAAGACTTAGCCTTGCACCATCACTGCATTCGAGGGCTGCACCGCTCTGTACGCCGCCATGTCGTTCTCGAATAAACCCAATAGGACGTCTTTCGAAGAGCCAAGGCCAGCACCAGCAGAAACGTCCGCTCGACCGATATCAAAGGCTCCCTCAATAGCTCTTCCTTTCTCCCTTTCCGACTCTTCCATAGAATCATCATCCGACGACATTGTCAACTCCTTTCCAGTACCCATATCAGACTCTGGCCTACCACTCATCGACCCACTACCTTCGCTTGTTTCGCCACGGACTAGCCAAGCTCAGATTAGAACTCAGCAAGAGGACACAACTACACTTCCATCTCGCGTCACTCCTCGACCACTCGACTCGCCGTTACTAGCCCATCTGGATACATCTACGCCTTCGCAGATCACATCACCAAAGGACACAACAACCATCGATAAAAGTGTGCTAAGCTCGTCTTCACCGTACAACAGTCCAGAGATCACCCTCACTCTGGCTGAAAATAGCGCATTTAGCCAGGAGCAGGAGAGGAAAAGTCTCGTAGACACTGATTCGGAAGCTCAGCCGTCTAAGCGCATCTCGAAAGTCGTCTCCGGGCTAGGATCGTTTAGAGCTAACTCGAAGCGCAAGAGTAGGATGGACGGTTCTTCCAACTTGAAAGGTCTGAGGATCGAGACGTCTATCCCTATCGACGACCCAGTCAGGATTGAACCAGCTTCGGGCAGCAGTATTGGACTCGGACTGTCCACTCAACCACGATCGACCGCAACCAGTCCACTCGCCTCGCCAGGACTAGCATACAAAGCACCCACCGCCCACCACCTCGTCAACCACGCACAAGGCCTTTCATCATCATCGAGCTTCATGTCGCACGAAGACAAGTATCCCTCTACCCACTCTGACGCTTTCTCAGCCGGTCTCGTTCCAGTCTTGAACCTCAACGATTCGTCTAGCTCGCTGTATTCGATGGCCAGCCCACGTCGACCGTATGCGCCGGGAGGCTTTACGAATGGCCCCCGAACGCCGTTGTCTGCTACACCTTCGGTAGGGTCATTTATGGACGAGAAGAAGCTCGGTGGTGCAGCGACGCCGGGGATGGAGTCGTCAATGTCGTTGTCGCCATCGCTGGGGGCGGATATGCACGATGTGAAGATGTGGGGGGATTACGATGCCGAGTCGGAGCCGGACGATTATCTGCACGAGCCGGATGCGGAGAAGGATAGCAGAGATTCGGTTGCCAAGGGTGTCCTCTCGCCGCGAGGTTTGCTGAACATTGGTACGCTTGCGATCATCGGTTTGGGGTTGATGTTGTTGTTCGGCGGGTACCCGGTCATTTCTTGGTGGAGCCGAGCGAAAGCGTCGACGAAGGGCGGGTTCAATTTGGGAGGTATCAATGCTACTGGTCAGGTTGCTGATCTGCAGATCGGAAGGAGTCTCGTTGATCCAGATACGCCTGCAGATGTAAGGACTCGTCAAACGCTTGACGGCACGAATCGAAAGATGAACCTGGTCTTCAGCGACGAGTTCAACCGCGACGGCAGAAGTTTCTACCCCGGAGACGACCCTTTTTGGACTGCTATGGATCTAAACTACTGGGGAACTGCCAACTACGAATGGTACGATCCCAGCGCTATCACCACTGCAAACGGATCACTCGTGATTACGCTCGATCAGATTCCAACTCACAACCTCAACTTCCGAGGAGGAATGCTGCAATCCTGGAACCAATTCTGCTTTACGGGTGGTTACATCGAGGTCTCCATGGTTCTCCCCGGAGCTCCTGACATTGCCGGCCTCTGGCCTGCTGCTTGGACCATGGGCAACTTGGGACGAGCAGGATACGGAGCAACAACGGATGGCACGTGGCCATACACCTTCGATTCTTGCGATGTCGGTACCTTGCCGAACCAGACGTATGTCAATGGTACAGGTCCCATCGCAGCGCAGACGACGGGTGTTTACGTTCAGCAATACGGGCCGGGCTTATCTTATCTTCCAGGTCAGCGACTGAGCAGGTGCACGTGTGCCGACTCAGACGATCATCCCGGTCCCAAACACGCCGATGGAACCTGGGTTGGCCGTTCTGCACCCGAGATCGACATCATCGAAGCCGCAGCTAGCCACATCCGTGGTTCGCGAGGAATGGCGTCCATGTCTGCCCAGATCGCACCCTTCAACACCGGCTACAACCTCTCCACGGAACCAGGCTCCACCGAATTCTTCTCGCCCGACGCAGCACTAAACACCTACACCGGTTCCGTCTATCAGCAAGCAGCTTCCGGTCTAGTCTACACCAACCGGGCAGCGTACCAAGACACCCTCGCCCAATTTTCATCCTACGGTTTCGAATACAAGCCCGGCTCCGACCCGGACTCGTACATCTTGTGGACCATCGACGGCGACCCAATGTGGAGATTGAACTCGAAAGCGCTTGCTCCGGATCCGCGAGTGGAGATTGGGCAGAGGCCGATTCCGTACGAACCGATGTATATCTTGTTGAACTTGGGTATATCGTCGAGCTTCACAACGGTGGATTGGAGACATTTGAATTGGCCGGCGAAGATGTTGGTGGACTACGTTCGTGTCTGGCAAATCCAGGGTGAAGAGAACGTCGGATGTGATCCAGAGGGCGCTCCGACTGCTGCGTATATCGAGAAGCACATCGAAGCGTATACCAACCCAAACTTGACGACGTGGACAGAGACGAGGGAGAGAGGAGGATACGGTCAGAAGTTCCCGGGCAACAAGTTGGCGGGTCAGTGCTGAGCGTCAACGCGTTCCACGGACCCGCTCGACTTCATTTCACGAACCTTAAGCTTTTATTCGAGCTCATCTCACAGACGCCCCTTTTTCAGAACCTTAATCGCAAAGCATTGTTTCTGTTCCCAACACACTCGCACACTCGCACCTGTCCCGCGACCGCTCCTGTACCGTCGACGTATGTCTGAGGTTGCCTGCTCGTCCTGAGTCGCATACACATCACAATCTGCGCATTTTGCTTTCCGCCCTGCATTCGTTCGTCGCTCATCATTCGCCGACTCTTTCCGCCTTTTCGTCGAATGTGAGCAGCTTTGTGACCGTTTTTGGGTTTGAGAGTATTGAAAACGCTGCAGTGCGCGACTGAGAAGCTTTGCATGTGGGTTGAACGGAACAAGCTTGAATGATTCCTTTCGCCGAATGAAACCGTGACCCACTGCAAGTCCAACGGGACTGTCCACTTTTTCTTCGTGACCTTTAATTCCATCATATCGTGACTGCTGTGCTTTTTCGAGATGACAGAGCAGACACAGGTATGGACCCGCTTGAGTGAACGAGTGACAGCAGCAAGGCCAAGCAGTAGCACAGTCACGAAAAACAGGGTGTGATCCCGATACCATGTCATTATCGCTTACGATACAGTCACGAACAGACCTTTCCCACATCACGTTAAGATTCAGCGAAAGGAATAATTCGTCAGCTCACCAAGCGGGGATGTCGAATGTGATCCATTCGTCAACTCAGCAGGCTTCAGTTTCAGAGCGTCCAGCTGGCCACGACCTGTGTTTACGTTGAGCAGCAGTGTGCGAGCTGGGTTTCTGACAAGTGGGTTGAACGGAATAAGCTTTCGTCGATGCGAATCGTGCGCGCGTATCGTCCTCCGTCTCGATTCGGACGACGTGCGCAGCAGCGTGACGATCTGCGAGTGCGGAACTCGTTGTGTCTGCGGAACAAAAGGCGTGTCGACGGACGTGATGAGGGTTTTGACACATCTGCTGGAACGCAACGTGGATGTTTATAAGCCCCTATGCTCATTGACGACGAACAGCCGGCTTTACCTCTCGACCACCTCCATCGCTCCCCTTGTCTCGTCTCAACCGATCGACAAGATGTTCGACAAGCTCCTCACCACGCTCGTCTACTACCCCATCGCCATGCTGTCCAACTCTCCCGTCTTCCTGTTCATCTGCAACCTGGCAAAGCACGACATCGCTCACCTCGGACACATCTACACCTACGTCTTCTCGACCAAGTCTCTCATCGACGTCGCTGCTTTCTTCTTTGCCGAGAACACGGTCGACATCGCCACGCCGATCCTCATCCTCGTCAGCGGTATTCGTATCGGCCTCTGGCTCGCCACAGCCGTGCCCTTGGAAGACTTGCGACACTGCAACAAGCTAGCTTGGAAACTGTTCAAGTATTGGATCGCCACGAGCATCGCCGCTGGGCTGGGATTCCATGGTGTTGCGCTGATGTGGATGGGCGTGTGGACGGTCGATTTGGTACTGCCCTGCTTGGGTGCGGTTCTGAAGCTGATGTGGAGGGGTGTGTTGACGGGCACGTTGTTGTCCATGTGGATGGTCGTCTTGCCACTGCGCTGCTTGGGCTGGGGTGGGGAATTGGGCGATGTCTTGCTTTCAAACTGGCTAGGTGGAGACGAGGTGAGCGAGCAGCCGGACGATGGTGAGTCGACAGTCGCAGCTACCTCTCCGGAGCCGGAGCATGTCGTGGAAGAAGAGGTGCTCAGTCAGGAACAGCTGGCCGAGAAAATCACTATGGCTAAGCTGGAATGGGCCAAATGGGAGCGGAAACTGATCCAGCGGAAGGAGATGGACCGGCAAATCGAGATTTCGAGGGCGGTCGCTTGGCAGCGTAAGGTTGAACGGGAGCGGTTTGAAAGCAGAAGACAAGGCCCTGGCTCGAACGTACATTGAGGTAGGTAAACTCGAGGTGAGACCTTGTATGAGAAGGACCAGACTTGCTGACCCATCTTCCTTTTCCCTCGAACAGCACCGGTCGTCGGCGGATGAAACATGTTCCTCTGTCAGACAGCCCCCGTCGTCGGAGTTGAGCGCAACCGACAGCTGAAGCGCTAGCCGCTGCTGTGACCACAGTCTTCGATCGCCTCCTCTCCACCGAAAAAAAGAACCCCCTTTCTCCCACCTCCTCGCACCGTCCTCAAACCGTCCTCACCCGCACACCATCTCAGCATCACCACGCATCATCCTCTCACTCTTCTCAAACGTCACATCCGCTCCTCATCTGTCCATGTCTCATCTGTCAAATCCGTTTCCTGCTCATCGCTCGATCTCATCATCACAAAACATTCAATCTTCACAGGCTAATAAACGTTTTTTGTGCCACGTCAGAATAGCAGTCAAATTTTTGTGGGTGATCGAGATCAAAGGTGCATCCAGTACGAGAGCGACCGAACGCACACTCGAGCCCTTACGCATGCACTACGTCACAAAGCAACGATTGAGCAAAAAAGGAAGAAGCGCGCGCACGCTTAGGCAGCAATCTGAGGGCAGCCAGACGAGATGTGACCCTCCTCACCGCATCGGTAGCAGCTCTTGGTCTGAGGCTTGGGGCACTCGCGGCTGATGTGGCCGGACTCGTTGCAGTTGTAGCATCGCTGACCGCCGGCAGCGGCGCCAGCGGGCGAGGTGCACTCGCGGGAAAGGTGGCCGACGCCGCCGCAGTTGTAGCAGCTGCGACCACCGGCACGAGGGCCACCGAAGCCACCGCGGGAGACGCCGCCGGCAGTGGGGCAGGCACGGGCGATGTGGCCGTGCTCACCGCACTTGTAGCACTCGCCACCGGGGCCACCAGCGGTAGGGGCGGGGTTGGTGGGGCACTCACGGCTCTGTGAGGGAGGAGGGAAGAGACGAGGAAGACGAGGTTAGTGAGATGATCGAGAAGAAAATGGTAGTCGTGATAAGGGAGGGCTTGACTTACGATGTGGCCGGTCTCGTTGCACTTGTAGCAAGTCTTGGGCTGGGCCTCCATGCCGCACTGGGAGGAGATGTGTCCCTGCTGGCCACAGTCTGTACGAAAGCCATAAAGATTGGAACGTGGTGAGCATGTGATCGAGACAGAGACATTGCCGATGCGTCAATGCTTCAACTTACTGTAGCTGTTGGGTATAGAGGTATAGCGTCGAATGAATCGTAGGGAGTCAAGCAAACAGCGATGTCGAATAGGGTCAGAAAGTCGGCTCTCATTCGGTGACGGCCTTTGAAGAGGTCTCGACAACATACCAAGAGGGGTTGCCGGCGGTGGGGCAGGCAGCGGCGTTGTGGCCGGCTGTAGAGATTCAAGATCAATATACGTGGTGGCCAAAGGAAAAGTTCCAGCGAGGCGGAACAAGAGACCGCAAGAGAATGTCCAGATCCGCATGCAGTTCAAGCATTCAGCAGTGAAGCAAAAGGGAGAGACGGGAAGAAGGTATAAAAGTTGATTCCATGAATCGGGGTATCAAAGCGAAAAGGTATATGACAGGAAACGTCATCGTCTCGTCGTCGTCAGCTCTCTCTCCTCTCTCTCGTCAACGTCTCTCGCGCACCTGGGGGGTATAAGGGGGTGTAAAGTGGAGGTGCAGATATAGATCATCCGCTGGCAAAGCACATCCAGCACGCCTCGTTCTTGAGTTGGAAGGAGAGGCTACTAGACGGAGCAAGGCTGCTCGACGTCTGTGCTTGCTTGCCTGAAGGGAGCCGGGCTAGGACCGGTGGCTTCTTGAGAAAGCATATAGCGCAGGTGCATGCCCACACGCCGAGTGCCAAAGCCAACCGTTCTAGCTGCGATGTCGTGATTCCATTGCGACGGGGATGCGCGGTGGATGAGGGGGGTTGTCAATACTAACGCTGGCCGCAGCTGTTGAGAGAAGTAGTAGAAAGGACAAAGTCAAAGTCAGTTGCTATCCAATAGTGGAGCATTCAGCCAGGCGACCTCTTTCGTCGATGGTGATACGTACTTGAAGCAGGTACGGTTGAAAGACATTTTAGAAGGTATCGGATCGAGATGAATGATTGGTGGTGGAAGGGATGGAGGAAGCGGCGAACTCAGCCCGATCTTTGTTTGGCTACAGCGAGAGAGAGACCCTTTGCGCAGACAGAAGAAGTGCGCGCTGAGTGTGGCGCAGATGTGCCTTGTGAGAAAGCGGGCCAAAAAAGAGACAAAAAGTTGCGCCGCGGTGAATCACAAACGCAGAGAAAAGCGCTGTGTTTGTGCCCACGTTTGGATGTCGTGTGTGTCTGTGTTGAATTGGAAGAAAATGCCTTGACTGTCGTGTGCCGTTTTTTAGCCAGAAACCAATCATGTCACGCTTAGTCAGCATTGACTGCGCATGTGACTCTGACTGTGACTGTGTCCCTCTCTTCGCACGAGTCAGCTTCCCAGGAAAAAGTGACACTTCGACACACGAGTTGCAAAAGGTCAAAGCTGAAAATTGCATTCCCTCTATCTTCCCTTTCTCTCTACCATCCTAACCTCTATCACATACCACTCTCGAAGATGGAGGCCATCTCTTCAGCGCTCTCTGCGCTTTCGATTCAGACCGAAAAGGTGGTCAAGCACGCCGCTGCCAACAGCCCCGAAAGCTGGAAAGCCGCCGTCACCGACGTCGCCTCTTCGCTAGGCTTGTCCACCCAGAACTACACCAAGACTGTCGTCTTCAAGCCCAAGACCGCCAAGACTGCTACCCCTACCCCTGTCGTCCTTATCGCCAAGGATGACTCCGAGTACAATACTGGCGCCGTAGCAAAGCACATCGGCCAGAAGGAGATGCGTCTTGCTGCTCCCGAAGTGCTCAAGGAGTTCCTCAACGCAACCAAGGACGACGTTTCCGCTCTCAGCATCACCAAGGACAACGCAGCCCAGCTCATCGCCGTTCTCGACGCCAGCCTCGCTACCAGCACCGACCACTTTGCCGTCCACGCTGCCAGCTCCGAAGAGACGCTCTTCATGACCGGTGCCGAGATTGCCAAGTACCTCCAAAGCACCGGTGTCAAGCTCGAAGTCGTCGATTTCGCCAAGTTGAAAGCTGAGGCAGCTACCCCCGTCGCCAAAGCCTCTACTCCCTCCTCCAGCTCCGCTTCCGCCCCCGGCTCGACCCAGGGCCCCATCGCCGCCTCCAACAAGGCCAAAGCCGCCGAGGCTGCCAAGATCCCCGACGCCGAGCAGATCGGTATCACCGTGCGCAAAGCAGGCGACTTCCCAGAGTGGTACACCCAGGTGCTGCGCAAAGGTGACATGCTCGACTACTACGACGTTTCGGGATGCTACATTCTCAAGCCGTGGTCGTACTTTGTCTGGCAGTCGATCCAGAACTTCTTTGACGCCGAGATCAAGAAGATTGGCGTCGAGAACTGCTACTTTCCCATGTTTGTCTCGGCCGACGTGCTCGAGCGCGAGAAGGATCACATTGAAGGTTTCGCTCCGGAGGTCGCTTGGGTGACGAAAGCCGGAAGCAGCGATTTGGAGCGTCCCGTCGCTATCCGTCCCACCTCGGAAACGGTCATGTATCCGTACTACGCAAAGTGGATCCAGTCGCACCGTGATCTGCCGCTCAAGCTCAACCAGTGGAACAGCGTCGTGCGATGGGAGTTTAAGCATCCTCAGCCGTTCCTGCGAACGCGAGAGTTCTTGTGGCAGGAGGGTCACACGGCCCACATCTCGTTGGAGGAGGCTGATAAGGAGGTGATGCACATCCTGGATCTGTACCGACAGGTGTACGAGAAGCTGCTGGCCGTTCCGGTCGTCCCCGGTGTCAAGTCGGAGAAGGAGAAGTTTGCCGGTGGATACTACACGACTACTGTGGAGGGTTTCGTTCCTACTACGGGACGTGGTATTCAGGGTGGTACGTCGCATTGCTTGGGTCAGAACTTTAGCAAGATGTTCAACATTACGGTCGAGGACCCCAAGGCTCCCGAGGAGTTCAGGGGTAAAGACGAGGGTAAGCTGCACGTGTGGCAGAACTCGTGGGGTTTGTCGACGCGTACCATTGGTGTCATGGTCATGGTTCACGGTGACGATGATGGGTTGGTCATGCCTCCGCGCGTTGCTCAGGTTCAGGTTGTCATCATTCCTTGCGGTATCGGTGTCAAGACGACTCCTGCGGAGAAGGAAGCGATCATGGACGCCTGTGACAAGACGGCTAAGGATCTTCAGGCTGCTGGTATTCGTGCCAAGGCCGACTTGCGCGACAACTACAGCCCGGGCTTCAAGTTCAACGACTGGGAGATGCGCGGTGTTCCCGTCCGACTCGAGATCGGACCCAAGGATCTCGAGAAGAAGTCGGTGGTTTCGGTTCGACGTGACAACAAGGCCAAAGCTCCCCTTTCCGTCGAAGGTCTCTCTTCGTCCATCGCCGCGCTGCTCGACACGATCCACGACGACATGTTCGCCAAAGCCGACGCCGAGTACCGATCGCGTCGCAAGGTCTGCGAGCAGTGGGACGACTTTACGCGCATCCTGAACGACAAGTGTCACGTCGTGATCCCGTGGTGCGAGGTCGAAGCGTGCGAGGACGAGATCAAGAAGCGCAGTGCGAGACAGGCGGTGGCGGGCGAAGCCGAGGACGAGAGGGCTCCTAGCATGGGTGCCAAGAGCTTGTGCATTCCGTTCGACCAGGCGCAGTTCGGTGAGGTTAAGGGGAAGAAGTGCCCGCAGTGTGGAAAGGATGCGAAGCGGTGGACGATGTTCGGTCGTAGTTATTAGACGGATAGACGGCCTGGCTGGTGTGATTTGCAATGCAAAGATTTTTGTCACGCTGATTGGTCGCTGATATTGATGTGATAGTTGTGCGGACGAGGCTGAGCAGGCTGAGCAGGACGTGTTTGTGTCCCGTGCGTGAGATTGTGCGTGAGAGGGTAATATACAAGAGACTGAGTTGGTGAGAGAAGGGGTAGCGGTGATCGTCCAACAGAGCTTCGGACCTGTGTTTCCATGCGATCAATGATGACCAGCCTTATGCCCATCGACATACATATTCCTCGTGGCAGCGGGCAACTGGACCTTCATGCCGTCCTGTTCCTTCGTAACCTTGACCTGGCAACCGAGCCTACTCGTATCCGTCAAGCCGAACGCTAGATCCAGCATGTCGTTCTCGTCGTCGCAGGGTTCCTCCAACGAATCGTACACGTCGGGTTCCAAGATCACGTGGCAGGTGGAGCACGCTATCGAGCCTTCACACGCTCCTTCGAGGTCGATGTCGTATTCGTGGGCGATGGAGAGGAGGTCGTCGCCGGGGTTGGCGGTGACGGTCTTCAGCGGTTCGCCCTTGGGATCGACAAAGTGGATGGTGACGCCTTCGCCGGGTGGTGGACGGGTGATACCGCCGTGAGAGAGGAGGGGAGTGGTGGTGAGTAGGCGCGAGGTTGAAGCGAAGGGTGATGGAATGCGTGCGAGTGGTAGGGCGGCGGCTTGTGGACGACGGAGGAGTGGTCGTGTGGCCAAGGAGATGGCGGTGCGTGCTAATGTCGCTACCATGTTGAGGAGAAACGACGCCGTGAGGGTGATCGTTAGATGGACAAGCAAGGGATGAGATAGAATCGTAAGAAGAAGCGCATCAAAGACGCTCAGCTTGATTGGCTCAGCCTCAACGCAGAAAACGATAATCGGGTTTCGGTCTCCTCGAGTCAGCCGATTTTTCAAATCTACGATGTTAGCCTCGTATCATGAACATTGACTAAACTCTCGATTTTCGGACGAGTGGAAGAAAAGCCTTCTCGGCGTCTAAAAACTCTTTTTGATCGGACTTTTTCAGCTTGCAGCCGAGCAGACGAGCAATGGGCCGTGCACGCTTCCTTTTGATGCGCGGTTACGTGCTACCTGTATCTATCAGATTGCTCTACAAGCAATGCTTACGGGAAACACCGCATGTACTTCCTTTCACAAGAGCTTAAAGCGGCCACCATTCGTCAACAAGACGGCATCTCATGCTTCGGCTAACGTATCCGAACGTCAGAGAAGCCACCTCTTATCAGTTGATCGTCATTGGTTTTCATGCTCCCGTCTGGCAAGCGGAGTGACGTCGAGATGTCTTACGAAGGTGGCGGAAGCTTCTATTGTATTGCGGATCGCAATGCCGGTCCGCGCTACACTCGCAATGCGTCAATACTGAAGAATAAGACCAAAGAGATGCTGCAATGTGTATTTGAATGCCCTAAGTATTTACACGAAGATTGGAAGGGATGCTGTGAAGGAGGAACGAGGTATTTGATGGGGGAAAGATTCATTGTATAGAGAGAGCGAGAGATGCGCCGTAATATTGTCCGCAGGTATCGTCAACTGAATGGCAACTAGCAGTTTACCAAATGTTGTGACCACCCGAGACGATAATGTCGGAACCGTTGCAGAACGACGAGGCGCTCGAGGCGAGCCAGACGGCGACACCACGGATCTCGTGAGCGCGACCAAGACGTCCGAGAGGGTTGGAGCTCGACCACTTGGCGAGAAGGTGAGGGTTGCTGTCGAGGTAAGCGGCAGTCATACGGGTACGGATGTGACCGGGCGAGATGCAGTTGACACGGATGTCCTTAGGACCCCACTCGGCGGCCAAGTTACGGCCCATCTGGAGCACAGCCGACTTGGAGGCGTTGTAGGCGACCCAGTGGTGGTCACGGTTGACGATGGAACCGGACATGGAGGCGATCAGGATGATCGAACCGTGAACATGCTTCTGCTCGTGCATCTTGCGGGCGGCAGCCTGGGCTGTAAGGAAGACACCAGTGGTGTTGACCTCAAAGACCTTGCGGAACTCGTCGGCGGGGTACGAGAGAGCATCATAGGTCTGGAGGATACCGGCAGCAGCCACACAGACGTCGAGCGAGTCGGTGCCCGAGTCCTTCATGACGAAGTCCATGCAGGCGTTGATGTCGTCGTGGTCGGTAACGGTGGCGGAAACGTACTTGAGGTGCCTGCCCATGATCTTGCAGTGGTCGGCGACGATTTTGAACTCCTCCGAGGGCTCCTTGGGCAGGTCGATTGCGTAGACGTGAGCACCGGCCTCGACGTAAGCGAGAGCCATCTCGAGACCGAGACCACCGTTACCACCAGTAATGACGGCGGTCTTACCCTCGAGCGAAAACTCCTGGAAGATGGTGGTGGTGTGATTGTCCGGCGAGTTGGGGTTCTCGCGGAGAACAGCATCGACACCGATGTTCTCGACGGGAGGAGGGACACCAGGGTTGGCCTGCTCGGCAGCTTGAGGGGTGGAAGGGATCATGCGCGAGGGAGCCCAGACGCTGAAGTTCTTGGCTGCCGAAGCAGTGGGGACACGAGCGGCTCGCGAGAGCATCGAGGCTGTATGTGGCAAAGTCGTGAACGAGAAGATGGGAGAGTCAGCAACTGGACGTTTCGAATCTCGTCATGTGAGGCGAGAAAAATGCTTTCGCCGTCGCTGCGAGTGGGCTTTGAGATCAGTTCGATACTAGCATCGAACTTAATCCGGTGCTGGAAGCATCTGCATACGAGCAAGACCTGGCAGGCGGAACCAAAACGGGTCCGTCTGTCGCCGAGCCAGATCGCTGCAGAATCGCACCAAAGCAAACGGGAAAAGAACGGAGACACTTACGTTGAGCAACGCGAGCCGAAAGGCTGCGGATAGCGCCGGAGCGAAGAGCAGAGTTGAAGGCGGCCATTGTGGTTATGATGAGAGAAGGCGAAAGAGATTAAAGAGGCTGAAAGAGAAAAGAGACCAATGTCCGCTGAAGGGGTATGTAGAAGAGAGAAAGCGAGCAGAAGATGGTCGAAGACAGGGGGCGATCGATGGGGAGAAGGGGGAAAGAGGGAGAGAGCAACGGATACAGAATGGTCCTTTATGAGGGATTTGCGGGGGGCGAGGGTCAGGAGCCCAAGTCGACACGGCGACGTTTTCTTTCGAACGAGCAGAGAGAGAGGGGCGAAAGACGAGAAGCAGCGGAGAGACCGAAGGGGCGAGAGGAGGGCAAGGCGGGAATGGAGACGGGCCGAGAAAACGCTTTCGAGATTTGATTTTTCTCGCTTGCTCGCTGACTGACCGACTGACTGTGTGGCAGTGACACTCGACTCGAGGCAAAGCGGCTTGACCGGCAAGGACGAGCAAGAAGAAAAATCCAGTTCTTTCTCTTTGTCTTTCTCTTTTCGCCCTCGGTGGCGCTAGTGCTCAAAGTTCAGTCAGCGAATGAGAGAGCAGCAGTGAAAGCGGGCGGAGTGCGGGTGGACCATGCATCTCCGTGCCTTTCTGGCTGCAGAAGAGTGGGACGTGGAACCCGTTAGCCAACAACGCAGACGCAAGGCACGCCAGTCCATCTGGAGAAGCGTGGGGGGCTCCAATAAAGAGAGACCAACAAAAAAGTGGAATTCCGCCTGCAAAGAAGAGGCCGAAGGTCGACGAAGAAAAAAAAAGGAGTTAAGGAATATCCGGAATCTTGGGAAGGGGCAGTCAGACCAACACACAGACAGAAGCCTGGCGAAGTCCGTTTCCTTTGCTCTCTCTCTCTCTCTCTCTCGCACTCGAAGACGTGGAGACGAGCGGTCGCCAAGTAACCAACGAAGGAGCCACCGCGGCCGAGGCGGTAAACTGTGATCCGAGACGAGACCAGCCAACCGACACTTGTCTGCCATTGGACAGTCGGCCAAGCCAGTGTCGGCTGGATAAGAACAGACTCTGGCATTCACGCTTTCGAAAGAGTATGCACAGCAAGCAAGGATAAGAGTAGGCGAGAAGCCGAAGACAAAAGTGGCGAGTGGCAGACAGGCGGCATCTCTTGTCTGTCTTTCCCTCGCTCCAGAAACTCTAAATCTGCACGCTTCCAGTAAAGCCGAGGGAATGCAAAAAAAAAACGCAAAAAGCAAAGACCTGCAGCGCGGGGAGCAGAGACAAAAAAGATTCGGCGTTAAAAAAAGGTCGAGGCCAAGCGAACGCGCCGAGCAACTTGGCGCGTGCATATAGAGTGAGCGTTCGCCTGTCCTCCTCAAACAGCGGCTTCGTCTCGAGCTGTCGGTCGTGGTGTACCGTTCCCTGCCGATGAATAGACTTCATTCTGGGTTTCAGCCTCGGAGTCTCTCGGATCAACCTATCAACGCCAACCTTCTGAAGGAGATCTACTGTACCTTGCGAATCAACATTGCACTCGGTCGTCGCTGCTTCAAATCCCTACATTGGGGTGCAGAGTGGCATTCCTCTGTTGACGCATATAGACTGGAACGAGATGCACAGGTGGCAAACACTCGTGAGGCTAAGAGGCAAGCGACTCCGCATACTGCGACTGCAACCATGCCTGCAGCGACTTGCAGCCGGTCAATGTCGAGACGATCTTCTGATTGGTCCAAGATTTTGACACGGACCACGGCTTGTCCGAAAATGCGGAGAGAGCAGCGCGGGGAGGCCAAACGTGCAGCAAGCTCACTCACAACTGTGTCTGTTGACTGTCTGCAGCTGCACCGCGGCGATTTTTCAAAGCAAATTCGAAAATGCACAAAACAGGCCGGTTCGCCGAAAGACAGAGCCAAAAAGTCGCCGTTGAGAGATCCAGAAAATAATACTCAAGGGCTTGCTTGCGCATCCACCAATTCATCACGAAGGTCAAGGTTAGTCTTCATCTCGCACATCTCTGTGTACAGAGAGATTGCCTCGAAGACTCAATCCAAATTCTCTGAAACTGATCATAGGTTGGATCATATGCGCCGGGTGAACATCATTTCGGCATTTCTCCGTGTGATCGTCGTGGACCAAAGTGTCAATGTGGAGAGCGACAGTGTGAGTGTGGCGTTGCAACGCGCTGATTCAAACTCGCGTCGTTGACAGGTCACAGATCGGACCAACACCGCCTCGACAGTGTGAGTGCATGCCAGCGAGAGCGCCAAGGACAACGCTAATTGTACTTCGATCGTTTCGGATCATGACCGTTGCTTTGATGATTCAAGGTGATGTCAAGGCTTGCCATCTACACATGGTCACCGCATACTTGAGCCGTCGGATGTGCGAGTGATTCGCCGTCCTCGCCTTCTATTCAATGATGTCTTGTGATGATTCTGTTGGGATCGACGCCGCTGACGCTTTGGTGACCTATCTTCGGTTGATCCGACGGATGCTCTGAGGTCACATTGCTGAAAGCACAGTCCAACACGAGGTCTCTTTGGACGTCACAATTCACGAGGCGTCTAATGCGTCGCTCTTCATGTTTTGACGATCCACGTCGAAAGAATGCGGCTTCTCTTCCGCCTCCATCGATCCATCGAAAGGCTCTGTGGGGGCTTCATATGACCGCAACTCCGATTCTCTGTGGGGCTCCAGGCCGTCCTACGGACCGCAGTCGACGCAACCGCTTCCTGTGTCCTTGTTCAGCTGCTTATCCGCCCGAATTGCTCACGATATCGATGAGTACAGTCGCTTCCGTCTTGAAGTCCCAACCATCACGAGACCACAATGGCAGCCTACAATTGGTGCGAGCATCGATCATTCGGCATCCTCGCTGAGATTAGGCGTAGCAACCAAACAACTCCGGCTAACTCGGACAAAAAAGTCGCCGACAGGGTTTACCTTTGTACCGCCAAAAAGAGGCCGCGACTCTTTGGTTAAAAAATTCAACTCTGTTTCTTGTTGCTCGCTACCATTGAACCGCGCGGGCACGTCTTCTTCTGAACTTTTTTTCTGGGTCCTTTCTTTTCCCCTCGAAAGTTTCGACGCTAAGGCAGAGCATGGTCCCGCGTTCGCCCCTCGCCAAAGGTTCTCTCCCGTTCTGCTCCAAATCTGAGACAAGTATCTGTCTTCTAGAAAAGATTCCAGACCCTGAACGCCTACTCTCGCGCATCTCGACAAGTGACCACGCTGGTCAGCGACCCTCTGTCCACCTCGAACGCCCACGGCGAATCCTTATTTGCCTAGCGTCTGTTCCTGATCTACCTGCCACGGTCTGTCAGAGGAGCAAATAGTCCGGCTCAGAACGGAGCATCTTTGCCGGAAACCTGGCTCGCGGTCGCGCCAAACCTTTGGCAGGACCCCAGGGTACGGCTTCCACTCCAGCTCCAGATCTGTCTTGCTTTCACCAGCGGGCTGTCTCTCGACCCGGGCTACGATGGGAACGGAGCAGTGCGAGGCAAAGCTGCTTGCTCAGCACCGCCAAAAGGGCTGCTTTCGCCCATGACCTCCCTCCGACAGAGGCGCGACCGGCAACCAGCCCGCCGCTAGGGTGGCGACCTGGGTTCTTTCGTCGTGTCAAAGACTAGTGCCTGATTTCCAGCCACACGGTCCAAGCTTGCCCTTCCACCGGTGTTGACGCTTTCTACTAGCACGTCGGTCGCTCGTCGTCTCGGACCGCTCTCTTTCTCTGCACCGTCCCTGCAGGTACATCGCCACCAGACATCGGCCGACGAAAGACTCCACGAGTTTACAGGCCTGGTGCAAATGCGTATCTCGGGTCTGTCAGCAATGGCGCTGCTTTGCTCCTCGAGATCACCTCGGCCAATCAGACGAGCTCGCACCGCTCCACGCCACACCTCGCTTCGCCCCGACGCATCGCCGTTTAGCTCGCTTCGACGACTTCCGTCCATCATTGCTCTTGTGTTGTTTGTCCCACGTGGCGTCCAATTTCTCTTAAATGCAATGATCACCTTCCCTGCGGTTAACCTGGGCTTGAGTTGCGGCACTCCGCCCTTTCCATAGCTGTCAGCACGCATCGCTGCTCTGGAGTCGACGCGGATCGGGCGATCTCTTCTCCGATTCAGCCCACCGCTAATTCGCCGAGATTCAGATTTAGCCGAAACCCCACACTTCGACTGCGCCAATCTTCTCGCAGTCTGTTGGGTTGCGCTCAAGCCATCCTCTTCCACTACGCTAAGTATCCGCCGATGAAACGATTGCTGATCTTGCCTTACAACCATCATTTATCGGAGCTCTTGACTCAGAGCCATATTCACTCGAGAAGCGAGCACGATGTTGAACGACGAACCGGACCCATCGTTCGCACGGCCGGACACCAAAGTGTGTCTTGACGGCAAATGGGATTTCGCACCAGACGATGATGACTTTGGCCTTCAAGAGAGCTGGCACGAAGCAGATAACTTCCCACAAACTCGAGGGATAATTGAAGTTCCCAATTCGTGCGACACCGTAGCCTCGTGGCTACCCGAGCCACGCCAGCACAAAATCGTATGGTATCGCCAAGACGTCGAATTGCGTTCTACCGCCTTACACTTGGAACCGAGTCAACAAAAACGATACTTTATCCACTTTGGGGCAGTAGACTACGAATGTATGGTTTGGGTCCAAGGTCATTTGGTCGGTAGTCACATTGGGGGCTATACGCCGTTTACATTTGAGATCACGAATCAGGTAAAGCCAATACTTTCGGATGCTGCCAACAACGCCAACTTTAGCATCGTGGTACGCGCCAAAGATATGCCCCAGGACATGTCTCAGCCTCGAGGCAAGCAATATTGGAAACAGGACAGGGACGGCTTTTCAAAACCAGAGAGCATCTTCTACACGCCCACCACGGGTATCTGGCAAGATGTCTATCTCGAATCTCGGCCCACCAAACACATCAAGAGCGCCCATTTTGCCAGCGACATCGACGCAGGAACCGTACGTGCCGACGTTGAGGTGGACCTACTCGCTTCCATCTCAGAAGACCACTTTGCGAACAAACCTCAACACTGGATCACGTTCACCGTCAAATTGGGAGAGCAGATCATCACCACTTGCAAAACACTGGTTAGCTCCGAAACCAGCAGCTGCATCGCTGTTATCAATGTACGGGCAGCCGGAATGCAGCCGGAAGGAGCGTTGCGAACACGACTTACCACGCCCGGTGTATTGCCACCGGAAGTAAACCGCGATCGATGGGACAACGGTCTAGCCCTGTGGTCTCCGGAATCTCCTACACTCTACACGATCGAACTTGAGCTAACCAGCAACGTCCCCGCCATGACCGATAAAGTGCACAGCTACTTTGGAATGCGCAAAGTGTCCGTCGACGCGCAGGGACGATTCTGCCTCAACAATCGGCCAAATTTCCAAAAGCTCATCCTGAATCAAGGCTACTGGCCTGAAACCGGTATGACGCCTCTAGAGGACCCTAACTTTGCCGAGGACATAGCCATGATCAAACAGATGGGGTTCAACGGTGTACGGATGCATCAGAAGCCCGAAGCGCCTCGATTTCTGTTCGAAGCCGATCGTCTAGGATTGCTTGTCTGGGGTGAGATGGCCAATGCGTACGAGTTTAACACGACGTATATCGACAGATTTACGAAAGAATGGATCGACGTGGTGAAGAGGGATCGGTCGCATCCGTGTATCGTCGTTTGGGTCCCTGTCAACGAGTCGTGGGGTACACCTGCGCTGAACACTTCGGAGCAGCAGAGGGCACATCTGCGATCATTGTACTGGCTGACAAAGTCGCTCGACCCAACACGATTGGTTGTGGACAACGATGGGTGGCAGCACGTCCAAACCGATCTCCTGACGGTGCACGACTATCGATCCGCATCCGAGCTCGAGACCGGCTTTGCCTCGCGCACAGCCGCACTATCAGAACGCGTCAGCGGCTACCCCATCGCCCTCAACCCTCTCCCGAACAACATCCCAATTCTGTGCACAGAATTCGGCGGGATGGCATTGAAACAGTCCACCACTCAAAACACAGCAGACGGCGTCGATTGGGCCTACTCTAACGCATCCACCGAGGAAGAATTCTTGACGCAATTCGAGGCACTTGTCAAAGCGTTGACGAAAGCAAGAGGCGAAGATGGAGAAAGGGTCGTGCAGGGATTCTGCTACACACAGTTCGCTGACGTCGAACAGGAGGTGAACGGGTTGTGTACCAAGACGAGGGAGTTTAAAGTGGAGCCGAGCAAGATCAAGGCGATTCTGGATGCCGTTTGATTTGAATTCGAGGCAATTCACAAGCGTACCATTTGAGCAGACTCAGTTTGTGACGTTGTGCAGAGCCGAAACGACACCTCATCATCCCAGCGACACACACATGTGCTGAACAGAGTGAAAAATGCATCTTTTGGAAACCTATAAACAAAGCGCGCATCGCTTTTCTACTCCTCACCGCAAGAGTCTTGACAAGACCAGACCTGCGGCACCCTCCAGTCTTCGAAGCTGTCCTTCGTTACACCCTTCATGCCTGAGCAGCCTCCCCCTTCTCCCCCTCCTCCTTCTTGTCCTCGACACTCGCCTTGGCGAGCAGCTTCTCGACCCTCTCCACGTTCTCCTTTGTGACTCTTGCCTGGTTGCTGACAAAGTACTGTTTTTTCAGCTTGAGGTTCTCCACGACGCGGCCTACGTCGGCGGCGTTGGATGGTGGGGGGATGGAGAGGGCGAGGAGGGCGGAGAGGGTTCCGAGGGGTACGTTGAGTTTTCCTCCCTCTGCTGCAGGGGCGGTGTTTTCTGAGTCTGCGTCGGTGGAGAGGTCGAGCGGGGTGCCGCGCTTGCTGCGACCTTTGGGTTTGCGCGGTTTCTCCTTGCCTGCAAAGTAGGTCTCTTCGTCGGCCGATTTGGTTTTGAGCACGGCGCCTTTGGGGACCATTGCTTCCTGGTTCACCTGACGCAGGTTGAGCGCTTTACCACCGACAGCCTTGTTCTCCTTCTTGTCTTCTTCGGTACCGCCCACCGCACCACCGCTGAAATAGTTGATGAGCACATCGCAGTCCTCGATCTCCTTGGCGAACGCCGGCAGCGCCGCCTCCTCCCTCAGCTCCCTCTCGTGCTCCTTCCTCCTCTCGGCCTCCACGGCCGCTCGCTCCTCGCGCTGCTTGACCGCCCTCTTCTCCCTCTCCTGGTTGAGCTTGGCGTAGAACAGGTCGTTGGCGGCACGGAAAGCGGCCTGGCGGTCGCGTCGGGTCTGGTACAACCCATCCAACTGGGCGCTCAACGCCGTTCGTTGATCCAACAGCTTCCCCCTGCTGCCCGCCTGCTTGTCCTGCTCGGCCTGGATCGCGTCGAGCTCGGCCTTGATCTCGTCGTACCGCTTGTTGAGCGCCTTGGCTTCGGGCGAGTCGAGGGTGGATTTGAGCGCGTCGACGCGGGCACGATCGGCGTCGATCGAGGCTTGGAGCGTGTCAAAGTTCTCGACGACCTTGCGGTTCTTCTTGAGCTGCGAGATCTCGGACAACGCCTTCTTCTCCTCGACCAGCTTCATGGAGCCCGACTCGACCTGGGTCTCGAGACGCTGGATGCGCGCGTCGACGTCGGCGGTGGATTTGTACGGTGTTTTGGATTTGGCTTTCTGCAGCTCGGCGATTTTTTTAGAGATCGATTCTTGGAGCGTGCGAAGGTCTTCAAGGGTTTTACCGCGGGCGCCCTTTGTGCCGGCTTGCTGATTGCGCAGCGTGTCGAGTTCGGAGCGGAGCGCGGCGCGGCGGATGCCGGCGGGCGAGTCTTTGGAAGGGCCAGAGCCGGAGAGGAGCGATCGGACCTGGTTGAGTTCCTTTTGGACGGCGTCGATGGATTTGGAGAGGGCGTCGAGCGCAGCGCTGTTGGCAGAGGCGTCGGGTTTGCCGCCGGCGAGCTTGGCGATTTCGACGGCGTCTGGGTTGGCGGGGGGTCGGTCGTGTTTGGTGCCGTTGCCGTTGGTGGCAGGAGCGGCGGGGGTGGTGGTGGCGGTGTCGGCCATGATTGAAGAAGAGACAACGAGAGGGTGGATGAGGTAGGAGGTAAGGATGAGGTGGAAGAGAAGAAAGAAAGGAGGAAGGAGGAAGGGTGTGCGTTGTGCGTGTGTCTCTCTGTGCCGTGTCGCACGCTTCGACCAACCAGCAAGCAGCAGCAGAGAAGAGAGTTGATTGCGTGGAAGATTGGGCGCGGGGATGCCGAGAGACACACACTTCCAACCCAACACAATGTGACTGCTGTCTCGTGCCCTGACTTGCCTCGTTTTGAGAAGAAAAAAGGGCAGCAGGCACACGAGGCAGCAGATCCCACCGACTTAGAGGGCCACTTCCAATCGGCCGCCAAGCCCAGGCTGAATTTCTTCCAAAAAAGGAGCTTGCGTGCTTTCCTTTGCCGCTTTCCACGTTGAGGAATTTTTGCGCTTAATTTCAGAATGTTAAGCCTCACACTCACCCCCCGATCGCCGCTTTTACGCCGCGGGCCGCGCTTTGGCCAAGCTCAACGAAATCCTCCATAAACCGGGCACTTTTCTCGTTCTTTCCTTTGCCTCCCTACCTCGCCACTTCTCACCCTTCTCACCCCTCACCGTCCTTTCGCAACAATGTCCGAACACCCCGCATTCACCATGGCCGGCCTGTGCTCCGTCGGAGGCCTCATTGGGTTCGCCAAAACCCGCTCTATCCCTAGCCTGGTTGCAGGTGTTGGGGTTGGCGCACTCTACGCCCTCGCCGCTACCCGTATCAAAGAAGGTGGTGATTACGGATACGAGATCGCAACGGGTGCAAGTGCGTTGCTGTTGGGTAGCTCAGCTCCGCGGTTCAGAGCAGGACCGGTACCGATGGGATTGACGGTCACTTCGGCCGTTGCGTTGGCTTACTATGGTAAAAAGGTGAGTCGCAGGAGAGAGGACAGGCTATGCGTGGAAAGAAGAGACCGATGGCTTACAACTGACAACTTTTGCTGCTTGTGACGATACAGGTGTACGACTTCCGACAGTGAATCTGTTCGATTATAGCATCAAACCTCTATGTCAAAAAGCACGCTCTAGTCTCAATCGAAAATCACACCGCTCACCAACCAGCACCAGCGTGAATCTCAAGCAGGCACGCACAAATCTCGCAAGGTTGCGCAAAGTGAAACGAAAGTGTCCATACGAAAAGGAAGGGCACAAAGTGATGCACAGAGATGAAAGCATTTCTGAAAAGGCAAAGTTAAGCCGCACCACGGGGGGCGTCGTGACCCGCCGCGCCCCCTCCGTGATGCGGTATCGATGCGCTACCCGCCGCCGCATTCGAGCCGCTGCTCGATCCTGCCCGTTCACCACCTGCACCGCTGCTGTTCTGCTGCAGCCATCCACCATACTCTGGCGGCAACTCGTCCACCACTTCCTCATCTTCCGTATCGCTCGAAGGTTGCGGCAATGCTCCTCCATCGGTATGCCGAACGATGACGCGCGGTGCTCGGTTGTCTCTTCTCGCCTGTGCGGCTGCAGCTTGTGCTTTGCTGGACGACCCTACCGGTGCCGCTGCGGTGTGCAACGCTGCTCCTGATGATGTGTTGCTAGAAGATGCTCCTGCCCAGGATGACGAAGGATGCTGACCCTGACTCGACTGCTGTGAGTGCATCGAGACGTTGCCCGCGCCAGGTGGGTAGTCGTCACTCGGAGAAGCTCCGGTCGAGGAGATGCCTGCAGCGCTCAGCAGGTCGCCATAGCTTGGGTTGGTCGAAGGTGGCGAAGTCATCTCGAGGCTTTGACCGTTGGCTCTGTCGGCGTCATGTCTCGGCTCGTACACAAAGGGCGAGACCGCGTACGATTGCCTGTTAGCTGTAGCATCCTCTCCTGGACTGTTGCCGTTCCGTCTGGCGTTGCGGCTGTTTCGAGCTGCTACTGCCGCAAACTCATCGTCATCGTCGCCGTCCAGATCGACGAATCGAACTTCTTCGCTACGAGCCTGATCGCGCTTTGACCTTTGCCTTCGTCTGTACAGCAAGAAAGCGACCAGACATCCAATAGCCACACCGAGCGCGATGGCCCCTCCGATAGCCCCTCCAGCGATGGCGCCAGTCGAGTTGGATCCGGAACTAGTCTTGGGCGCCGAGGTCGAGATGGCGCCTGGCAGATTGTTGTACATAGCTACACTGTTGGCGATGGGCAGTGCGACCGAGAGCTTGTCCGGCAGCTGATAATTCGATCCAAGACAAGCAGGGCTGAATGTGGAAGGACCGATCGTAAAGATCTCGGAAGCACCACCACTGCCAGGACCAGAAGCGTCGCTCAATACAATCTGGAACTGTTTGCCTTGATCGAATGGAACCAGCGTCTGGTAGTCGAAGTTCGAGATGTTGAGCGTGGCCCTGTCAGGCACCTGGACCGAGACGGGCGTGCCACCCAAAGGAATGAAGCTGATTGTGAACGGCCTGGTCCCTCGACTGCCGATGTTGTAAAAGTGGACCAGGCCGCACTGGATCATGCTGCCGTTGCGCGGATCAGCTGCGTACGTGAAAGCGGCGCTGCCGGCAAAAGCAGGACAATCGGATGACGAGGAGGGCGGTGTGTTGATGCCGAGGGCTTGTGTAGTGTTGCCATCGCCTCTCGAGTCACCCACGGTGACGGTGTACGAAGTGAAGCCACCAGAAGGTGGGGGTACGACGTACTGGAAAGTGATGTATTCGGCACCTGGCTGGTAGTCGCTGTTGATTCGAAAGGTCTGCACAAAGCCATGGTTGGCGTTGACCCAAACGGTGTAAGGAAAGCTTTCTGGCACTGCTTTCCATGTGACGTTGAGCGGTGTGCATTGCTGAGAGACGGTGACGTTGAGCGGGAAGGCAGCTGTTGAGCTCGATAGACTGAAGCAGGTCAGCACTGCTGCGAGCAGAGGCAGGCAGAGCGACCACATTGTGCGAAAGGCCACCGTCTGGCTGAGTCGACGGAAAGGGAGCCGACTGGAAGCTGCGGTGTTCTCGGAGGTGGTAGTAGTGGTCGAGAGAAGGTTACGATCGCGATGCTGTGGACGCAAACATGAGCGCTTGTGTGTTGTGGGTCAAGTAATCCGAGATGAACCCGATCAAGTTGCAAAGTCGCAAAAAAGGCGGGTTCCTCAGTCTGCGCCCACCTTGAGCACAAGTCGATCTTGATACAGCCGCCTGAAACAAGACAAAACTGCGCAACGGAGAAAAGGGTGACTGTGCGCAGTGCGCAGTTTACGGTCGCGAGTAGCGGCTCGAGCCCGGTCGTCGCTGACACCGTGGATCAATGCGTCTTGCACCGAGCGATAAGAACAAGGAGATAGACACTCGGAAGAGACGACGCTTCAAGGTGAGGTGATTGATGGTCGTCACAAGCCAACACCTGCTTTTGCGGAGAGGCTCCGAGATGGCTTGGCTGATTCACTTGTGCGGTCAAGAAAGTGTTAATTTTGACTCACAAACGCCAAATTGCCTTTTTCTTTAGCGGGGTGAGAGAGAGAAGAGAAAGAGAAAGGGAAGAACTCAGCTTGCCGCGTGTCGCTTCTCTCTAAGCGCGTCACCAACACTCCCTTAACTCACACACTGTAACGGCTTTGACCTCTCTTTTCCAGCTTTGCAACTTGCAGAAAAGGAGTCGGACTGCATTAGCATGAATTCGGTCAAGCCCCATGTCGCTGTTTCGCTCACATGCACGCAGCCGAGATCCACGAGCTTGCCAGTCTGAGTTCGCGCTTTGGATGGCTCAGTGTTGCTCTGAGACAAGATCGCGCTAAACAATTCTCGAAAACTTCTTGGCATGGTCCGTGATTCGTTTGCCTGCAATTCTGCCTCGTCAAGAATCAAATTTTCGCGGTACCACACCTTCGTCTCCAGCTCAAACGGGGTGCAGATTCGCAAGGATGCTGGAACTGCGACGACCGAGATCCCCGTTCTTCGTGCAAATTCACGATAAATGCCGAACAGTCGATTCTCATTGCATCCTCAGCCGATACAGTACACACTCTACAGTATAACTCACTCAATACACTCCTTGACAGCTTCATTTATAATACGTAGATCCACGCAATCGGCCATGCAGATGCACGCTAGAAACTTGAGTGATAAGAGGCGGTGCAAAAGGCCACACGTTCGACAGCTTGCATTGCATTGCATGACAATGATTGTTTGCACTGAAACACCGGACATACTCGTGCCGAAAGTGGATGGAGTAGCGACGATGAAAGGATCGACACCCTCACGCGGCAACGCTCGCTGCCGAAGCTGCTGAAATCTTGTTGATCCTCTGGCAGACGTCTTCGAGCGCCCCCGTCACCGACGCAATCTGTTGGTCCCATCTGCGCGTCCATTTCGTGTCCACATCGCCTGCGCCTGCGCCGCCGTTGGCACCGCCATCTGCAGCTCCACCCGCTCCTCCACTACCACCATCCGCTCCACTGCTTTCTACTTTCGTCGCTTCCAATCCTCCTGCTGTCGTCTCTCCTTCACCACGTCGATCCTGATCGACGAAGAACAACACTCCGCCGCCTCGTGCTCCTGTCGAGCTCCCGCTTGCACCCCCAACCTGGTCGATCCAGCCTTTTAGTCTTCCCTGCATGATCATCTTACGCGCAATGTCCTCCGCTCCCTCTGGGCTAAGATCCACCAACGCGCCCAACCCAGCCAATGTGATGTTGTCGTACAACCTCGATGCGCTCAGCACATTGTGCTCGATCATCGCTCTGTCCAGTACCGTGGACGGTGCGTGGCGCACTGGTAGGCCGCTTCCTCCCTCTGCAGCATCCGTCATTGCCGAAGCAGCAGCAGCACCTGGTGCAGACGACGGTGCCAGCTTGGCAATCTGGTGCGGCGAGAGCAGCTTTTCAAAGCTCGCAATCTCGTCCGGACGAATCACTCGGTCCAGGAACACCTTGGACAGGATCGTGTACTGGGGCAGTGACGGTGTACGCTCGTCACGCATCAGCATGGCCAGCGTCCTCGCACGCTGTGGACCTGCTGGCGACAGGATTGCCGCCGTCACAGCAGCGGACAACATCATCGCCCGATCGTCCTCGTCGATTTCGGCCACATAGCTCAACTCGTGGTACCGAATGGCTGCCTCCGAGAAGCGGCGCTGCGAGTCGTATACGCGTGCTTGAGACAGTCGATACTGCAGACCCAAAACCTTGGGATCTTCGAGCTTGTGCTTGGAGCTGCTTGGTCCTGAGGCTGCTGCTGCTTCCGTTGCATCCTCTGCTGCGCCTGAAGTCGATACTGCTGCTGAAGCTGCTGTTTGTTCCTGTTCTTGCTGCTGAAGTTGCTGTTGATACTGAGATGGTAGCGCACCGGGTACGTTGTGAATGATCATGCTTGCGCGTTTGAGATACATATCCGCCGCCACCGGATCGTCGCCTTCGAGCAACAGACGAGCAATGCGCACGTAGATTGAAAGCTTGAAATGATCCGACACGTTGCGGTGACCCGAGTCCAGCGGTATCGCCAGCAGCACCCGCGCTGCTTCATTCCAGTCTTCTTCCGCCTCAAGAAGGCCTGCGAGCTGCATACGGAGACTCGATGCCTGCTCTTCGAAGCTGAGCACGCGGGGTTGCAGCTGCTCCAATGCGTTCTCGAGCATTTGCTGTCGCGTCTCCCTGTCTGCGATGGCCGGTGCGCTTTCGTCCTCGTCGTCTTGCATCCGGTCCTTGTCGCGCTGCTTCGACTCATGCTCCTCTGCAATCCGTCCTGCATGATGTTCGAGCGCGGTGAGGGCTTGCCTGCCGATGACGAGGCCACCACCAGTAGAGTTCTGCTCGCTGAATACCGCATGTCGCAGATATGCCGATGTTGCTTCAAGCACGTCGTTGCGACTAAGCTTGCTCGAAGGTTGTTGCAAGAGATCCGAGATCAAGGAATCGTAGGCGGCCAAGCGAGCATTGTTGGGTTGCGTCGCCACATGCTGCAGCCGTGATGTGAACGAGTCGAGTGCGGAAGGCATGGTTGCAGACTTTTTGAACCGCAACTTTACCGGCCCGGCAAGTCAGATGGGCGAACCTCCGCGAGCCTGGTGCTGACAAATGCTGAACACCAGTCTTGAGGTGTGACGCAAGAGGAGCCTGATATGTAACAGCCTTGATATCAGTTCGTCGATGATGTGCAAGATGGTGGCGAGAGAAGAAGTGAAGGGTGTCGTCAGAACCTAAAGTGGAGAAATAACTGTGACTGCGCAGCTGCACCGTGCGCTTCGAGCAGAAAAAAATTCAAGAGTGTTGCCTCACCCAGCCTAACAACGCGCGATTTTTACTATCGCTCTTCGGTGCATGTCTGCTAGCGCCCGAAGCTGTCCAACTTTGATTCCGCCGGAAACTCTTGACGGACCGCTCGATTTTACAGCTGTCCCGCTAAGTTAGTGTCGAGCTGCTGCTTCGACTGTGCCTGCGTCGGACAGTAGTACAGCCCGACATTCTCTGCGTCTGCTGCATGGAAAGTTGCAACCATCAACAACGGACATATCTAACCCCCGTGCATGAAAGTCACCGACACCGGCCAGCACCGTAGATGAGATCAGTGCAACCACTCGGTTTCATCCTCGCTGCTTCGATGCGAGTCATTCTGATCCTTTGCTAGTATCGACAGCGAACAAAGAGACCGGACAAACGATGATGCAGGATTGATCTCGACGGGCAAAGCCTTTTGACCAGCTCGGGACAACTAGCCGGCCAACTGACCGACAAACGTAGCACTTTCGACGGCAGTCTCCACAGCAGTACCCAGGCACCTGTCGATCTTTTCTTCCTAACCAACATACTCACCGAGTAATCGTTGATCCTCGTACCCAGCTCAACCACAATGGCGGCAAACGGTGCAGCTTCAAGAGGCTCGGCCTCGACACCAACACATCGAGCCAATGGACATGCAACCCTCAACGACCAACGATTGTCTTGCGAGGAATGCCAAAAACGAAAGAGCAAATGCGACAAGCAAGTTCCATGTGCCATGTGCAAGTCAAGAGGCATCGCTTGCACTCCAACCTTTCTTGATCCACACAAACCGAGGAAGAAGCGTTTCCCCGAACGCGAGCTACTCGCCCGGATTCAGAGATACGAGGAACTTCTCAGTGCAGCTGGTATCGACAAGGATCTTGATGCATCAGACCTTGCTGACATTTCGAGCGCCGTCCTCGCCTCGAGAGCGAACAAACGATCCAGGCTCTCTTCAAATGATTCGACATGCTCGGTAGAGTCGCAGCGAGACACTTTGATGAAGCACCGGTCAAGGACTCCATTAGAAGGTGCCCCTCCAACACTGCCTGGCACCACTTCCATTGATCCTGATATCGGCGATATCGAGTCTATCTTAGAAACCGTTCCCCCTTTGCGGATTCGCTCTGTTCGTGAGCCTCAACACTCCGAATCTTTACCTCACTCGTCGCAAGTAGACTCGGCGCAATCTGGGATCCAGCAGGATACATTCACTGCATCTGGACATGCCGCTTATGCGCCTTACTCCGACGTGGCAGTCTCTTCGACGCTGGTGATCCATAAACATCTCGATCTCATGTTTCCAGAAGATGGCTCGAAATACTTCAATCTCGACGATCACTGTCCCGGAGAGCCCCTTCGCCATCCAGAAACCAGCATCATGTTTCGCCTGCTCCACATCTACGAGCAGAACATTCACCCTTTGGTCAAAGTGGTTCACATGCCTTCCGTTCGCGAGCGATTCTGCGACATCTCTGCCGACCACAATCTCGCCAATACTCAGGACGATGCTATAATGTTTGCCATCTACACTATTGCTGTTGGCACACTGACCTCGGACGAGTGCGAGCGTCTCTTCGGTTCGAGGAGGAGAGAGACGGTATGGGAGCCCTTTCGACGCAACACACAAACCGCGCTCTGCAGGATTGAACTTTGGCGATCTTCTCATATCGGCGCCGTTCAAGCCTATCTGCTATACCTCTTGACGCTGACAAAGGATGTCGACCCGCGCGCGTATGGTGTCTGTTCAGGAAGCATTGGTCGAATGATTCAGCGTCTGCTCTCGTTGCACAACAAGCGATCCACCTTGGGCTCCATCAATGCTCCAGTCAAGGCGGCGGATCAAGAGATGGGGATTCGACTTTGGTGGGAGATTCTCGCGTGCGATATGCGAGCATGTGAAAAGTCGGGCATCGCCGCCAACCCCACACTGGCTACTGCCACCACAATCTTGCCTCGCAATGCCTCCGACGCTGATTTGGAGCAGCTAGCCGCTGCATCTGTTACAGCGGTCCCGGACGCGTCTGTTGATATACCCATCACCGAGTGCCTCTTCTTACTGCTTCGAAGTGAAATTGCTCAGTTTCAACTTCATCCACCTTGGTCGCAACAGCATCCAGGTTATCACCTCCGCAGCCATCTTTTCCGCTCCACTGCTGCCTATAGAAAGCTGTTCGATTCGAACACTCGATCCGCCGATACGTCCAGCTTGTCATGGCGATTGGCAGCGGTGGACGCATTCGACGCTTACGTTGCTAAGCGCTACTTCGATCGCCCCGAGGCGGCTACCAGCAGCCTGGTGCAATACGCGAACCATCATGCCCAGATATGGCTCAATAGAATTCGGCTCTTTGTGCATCTCAACCAAAGGAGTTCCGAGAATGATGCCGAGGTCATCAAGATCTGTACCGTTCAGGTTCAAGAGACGGCGAAGCTACTTGGGAACGATCGATACGTTCGCTTCCAGTGGTACACCTATCAGCAACTGCCTTTCTTTTCGTTCGTTATCTTGCTCGATCTACTGCGCCGTCACACAGCTGGCAAACTGGTGGATGAGGCATGGACAGCCATCGCAAAGAGCTCCGTCATCTGGCAACCGAGCATCCTCACGAAAAGCTGTGACAAGCATCCAAACTCGATTCCTAGAGCCACCAGCAATACGCCGCCCAATAGCAATGCAGCATCGAACGACAGCACACCCAACATTTACGCTGACTGGGGCGACAAGCAGAAGCGCAACAACCTGCGTGTCCGTGGCACCATGCTCGCGGCATTGATGGTGGCTGCGTGGGAGAAGCGTGCGCAGGCTCTGACCATGGCAAACGTGTCCGAACCGGGATATGTGCCCGAGGAACCGACGATCGTAGCTGCTATGCGCGATGCTGCCACTGTGCACTACCCTCTTCCTGCGCTTGACCGCGAGTCTGCCCAGGCACAGGCACGTTCTGAAGGGAACGGTGCTGATCCTTCAGCGACACATGCAGGTGCAAGCCGGAGCAATGGGCACCAGCCTGACGCCCAGTGGTCGGCGGGCATGACAGACCCGACTGCTTTCACTGCGTTCCTCGATCCTGCGACGGGGACTTCCGCTTCTGCGTTCGATGACATGCTCAATCTCAATTCTCTACTCCAGTCCAGCGTGGATTTGGACTGGAGTGGCTGGTTTTCTCAAGGCTGGGCTTCGACGCCGGGCGCGATGGGTCTCTCAGCGTCGCCTGCTAATTTTATACCCTCTCTGTGATCATTTGCAATTCGTATACCCCTTTTCGACAGTGACAAACCGATTGGACCGAAGTACTACCTCTATTTCTAAGTGCCGATCGAGTAGACGATGTATAGCACGTAACCAGTGGCGACGAACGCGACGAGTAGCGAGCAACCCGCGATGGTCCACTCCTTGATAGGTTTTCGCAGAGCCTGACACCTTTCGCTCTCGGATTCGGTTCGAGTCTTCTCGTTCAGCTCGCGTTCATTGAGCTTGAGCACCCCTCCAAAGTATCTGCGATCGATCAAGTGGTAGATAAGCCCGTAAATGACGTCGATGGACTTCAAAGCGATCAGGAAGGCAAAAGCGTTGCTGAATTGACGTTTGCCAGTCGGAGTGAGATCTTGAATGGCTCCAAATGCGACGTCCATGGTAACCGAACCGGCGGAGTTGAAGCATTTCCAGATGCCAAAGGCTGTACCGATCGAGGCTTGGTTGGGTACCAGCAAAGGAATGGACGCGATGAAAGGAAGAGCGTTGAACGAGAGTGCGACACTTCCCAGTACGACCGGAAGGTAGAGATTGACGTTGCTGTAAGCCAAGAGCGAAAAGACGAGAACCCACAAGGCAGCACATCCAGAGACGTAGTACATGCGTCGTCCGAAGAGGTCGAACATCAATCCCAACAGAGGCGTGAGGACAATAGGTGGGATCTGACCAACGGAAGATGCGTATCCGGCTCGCAGGTTGGCATTGCCCCGTGTGATCTGAACCACTTCAGCTAAGTTGGAGGTGTACGCGTTGACTGTGCCCGATTGCAGAACTTGGGTCATTGTGACGAGCCAGAACGATGCTGGAATGGCTCCAACGCTCATCGTGAGCCATTTCCAGTGGCGGCGGGAGAATGGCTGGAGTGCGGCTCGCTTGTCAGTCTGCGTCTTCTCTTCCTTTTTCGAAGTGACATTGCTGGACGAACCGCTGCTGGACACAAGCGGAGAAGTCGAAGCTGCGGCTGCTTGAGCTGCCAGCTGTCGCCCCGTTACCACTCGCATCTGTTTTGGCAGAGCGCGCTCGTAGACAACGTACGCAAAGTTCAGTCCCAGAGTCACGGCGCAAAGGATAGCGGACAGCCAGAACGACCAGTACCATTTGCCGGTCGATTCTCCAACAGGCACCGAGCTCATTCCACCCATGATGTTGAACACCCTGCCCATAGCAATGTCGAGACCGTAGACGAAGCCCAGCCAGCCTGCACTGGAAAGCGCAGCCTTGCTCCACTTTTTGTTTGACTGTTCGTTCTGCGACTCTTTCTCCCCCTCAGCCGTCTGAGGAGACGCGGAACGAGAGGTGGCATCTCTGCACCAGTGCGTGTAGAGCTTCGACTGGCTGGTTTCGATGGTGGTGCTGCCGAAACCAAAGATGATCTGCCCAGCCAGGATGGTCGCGAAGCTTCCACGTTGACCACCTACGGCTCGCACGATGGCACCGATCAAGATGGCGGCCGACGAAAGGAGAGAGGTGATACTTGGACCGTAATAGTCGATCATGATGCCTGAGAACAGAGGAAGAACACCGTTGATGAGTTGATCGGCGGAAGAGATGGCACCGTAACGTGCGTTGGTGACCGATTTGATTTCCTTCTTAATGGTCGATTTGAGCGGGCCGAGGGAGGATTGAGCAAAGTTGCTTCCGACTGCGAAAGAGATGAAGGAGAGAATCAGAACGATGATCTCAACCAAGGTGTGAAACGAGAGTGCGGGTGGAGCATGCTTACGAGTAAAGAAGAGCACCATGAGGAGTGCAGGCAGGCGATGCTTCCAGGTTGCTCCTACAGCACCTGCTTGGGCGTCCGCAACCCATGCCCCATCCTGATCATGTGCGGTCAGATGAGGCACAGAGGCAATGGGCGCGGCCAGGCTGTTGAGCTTAGGATCGTCATCAGCAACATTGGACGAGTGCGACGATTTCGTCTCGACAGCATCGCCCAGTCTTTGTTCAGGTGCCGAGACTGCCATTGCGTTGGAAGCGTCAGGTTGCTGCTCGGATCGCGACATGTTGAGAATGGTCAACTTGCGGCGGAATACCACTCAAAAAGATGAGTGAAGGCGACGAAACGTCGAAGAGAGGAAAGGTAGGTACGAGGAAATGGGGGGCAGAACCGCAAGAGCAGATCTACCGTCTTTAAGTCATCTTCATACAACAAAAGACGGAAGATTTGCGCACGAGGTTCATTCAGCAGAGTGAGAGTTCTCGTAACCTTATTTCATGGCAGCATATGCGCTAGAAAGGGCATGGAATGAAGTCTCGGTCCCCACCATCTTGTCAAACAAAGTGCGCATTTACGATGAGGCCCAGGCAGATGCAACATGTGGGCACCTCGCCTTGAGAAAAGACCGCCAAAAGACCACGCAACCAATCAGATAAGATGGGCACCCGAAAGCGTCCACGCGGACAGCAGACACGTACAGAAGAAAATTTTTGTCTCTCATGCTCGTTCATCATCATGAACCTTGGATCGGTCAAAGACGGAATCCGCCTAGGGATTCTGAGCGTGGGCGACTGAGCTAACCGAGGACTGCGGAGCTTCAAGTTCATGTCTGTGCTGCTTTGGTCCCGACCTTTCTATCAGATAGCAAACTGTCGGTTCGACTACAGCCGATGCTAAAGTTTTGCCAGCATGCAGCAGCTCTGCAGCAAAGCCTTCTCATTTGCCCATTGCAGAGACTGCGTCTGATGAATGCGAACGAGACAAAAGAAGCGAGCTTCACACTGTCGTGTGTCAAGGCTCGGTACAACTGAATGTTCGGGACCTCGTGCCCATAATCCGATCTTCATGCTAGTCTGACCAATGATAGGATCTGAAACGTATCAGACTTGCCATGCGAAGCGATGTTGCCTTGGTGCTTTCGAACTCAGACGACCGACAAACTTTACACGCCCATCGTCGTTCGAGTGGCACAGCTGCACCACTGCATACACGAGGGCTTGGCATCGGCCATTTGTTCCTCTTTCTCTTTCGGGCCGAAATAAGCCGCCGCTTGTCAATTCAAAGTCTCAGCTCGGCTCTCCTCCTTCACGATGCGACACTGTGACTGAACACTTGATCCCGGATCGTTGAAGCGCGCATGCTAGTTACAGGTCTATGTACAAAACAGATCAACCACCTATAGCTCGGAAACAAGTCCCCCGACGCTCTGCAAAAAAGACGGTCTCCAAACCCGCTTTGCGAGCAACATTACCAATTGAAGCAATCTTCCACGAGGGCTGCATCGATTCCTCGCTTGAGCAGCGCTACGACTTCTGCTCGGACCGAATCGCACATCGGTGCTGGCCCACACGTTGCAAACACGATCCTGCCCGCATCCTCTTGATCCGCGTGTTTGGTGACATGCTCGTGTACCGTTGCCATCGTTTTCGGCCGTCCCTGATATCGGCGGATCTCGATCAAAGCGCTCGAATCCGTAGCCGAAAGAACGTCTTGGGACGAACGAGGTCGCTGCTGCAGCTCATCCTTGCCGAAAGAGTACGTCGACGAGGCGTAGGAAGGGGACGCATAGTCGGTCTGCAAGACGCTGTACACGCTGCTGGCCTTCGAGTCATTGCTCTTGGTATGGTAAGGCTGGAAACCAATCGTCGAGGTGCTGCCGATGCTATCTGATCGGTACTGAATGTAGGACGAGCTCGGAACTGAGTCTGTATAGGGGGTTGTCGGAGTCCTCGTGCCGAAGTCAGCCTCTCTCTGCGAGCGGTAGCTGAGAAGCATCACTTCCTCTGGCTCCCCGTGTCGCTGACGGTGGGCTTTTCGGGGTCGATCGACAGGCTCGGAACTGATGTCTTGCGTGCTGTACGTCGAAGGGAGCATCTGCGGTGTCGACCAGCCAGATCTCTTCGAGGAACTTGGCAAATGGCTCCAAGAACCACATTCGTAGCTTCGCTGGGGCATGTCGAAGGTGACCTCTGAATCATTGTATGGGGAAAGAGACGGCGAGAACTTGTTCTCGAAACCCTTGGCACTTAGGCCTTGGCGATTGTAGAAAGCATTGTCCGATACGGAAGCAGCCGATGCAGGAACCTGATGGTAAAAGGATGTGTCCCTTGATAGAGTTGGCAGCACTTCGAGTTCGTCTTGTTGTCTATACCCAACACCTCCCCAGACGCGTGACTTGGTCTTGCTCTGCTTGAAAGAGCTTGCAGCAGAGCTTTCTCCAGACCCGACGAGTGTGGTAGAAGACGACGAAGAGTATGTTGTCCAGCCAGGAGACGCCTTCCAAGCCGGCTCTAGCGATGACGGAAGTCTTCCCCCCTTCTCGCCAATCACGAGTTCGGAGAGAGAGCTTGCGGCCTGCTTTGCTTTGGTCGTCGTGTAGATGTCGATCGAAAGCTTGCAACGACTGCCACCTCTGCTTCGAATCTCTTCGAGCAGCTCTGGCAAGGTGTCGCGTAGCACATCCAGAATTGATTCGTTTCGAACGATCCAAACTAGCTTGCAAGTCTCGAGGCTGCTGAACTGTCCCCGCGCTGCTTTCACCAGAAGAGGATAGCAAAAGGTGATGGCGATTCCTCCTGCAACAAGCACAGCATGCTGTGCACCCTCCAGCGAAGGACTCCTACCAAATGGACCATCGATGACCACCCTGACCCTTTTCCCCTTTGGTCGTACCGCGTGTCGAAGGTACATATCGCTCGGAGCGCGCTCGCTGTTCGTCGACGTCGGTAACGAAAGCTCCTGAGCAAGCTTGGAAAGCTTCTGTGTAAGACCTGCTTGACGCTGGATGACGAGATCGACGTAGCCCATATCCTTGGTGCCGCTCTTGCATCGTCCAACTGCAAAGACGGAGAAAGGATGATCCCCAACCCACTGCAACTTTGGGATGGTGATGCGGATGTCGTCGCCAGCACCTATGCGAGCAACGCCAAGCACGGAGCTATCGCGAATGGATCCAGACATGCGATGTAGCTGTCGCTCGCGGTCATCTTCGAAGTCGGGATACGAGTTGAATGAGGACGATGAAGATTCTGGAGCGAGGATGAGTCTCGAGGCGGGGACTTGAATCCGCACGCGTGTGTATGCACCGTTGCCGTAAGATGTAAGCTCGGCCTTGCGAGTGGCGCCAGACCCATCGGCATATCGCCATGAGAGAGACATGGCCACTCGACCGAGGATTCGGATTGTCCTATCGAAGGCGTAGAAGGCAGCTGTCAACTCCATAACGAAGATTTGGAGAGCGAGCTGCGTACATCAGATTGAATGAGTTGGAAAGGGACAAGTTAGACAGACATGTCTTTGCAAACCGCGGCCAGAAAAATCTAATGGGAAAGGAACCATCACTTACCCTGCCTTGATGGAGAAACTTGATGTGTAGATACGTGAATAGGATCAGAAGCACTGCCATGCTGATATGGACGAAGACAAACACCTCGTAGTGCTTTTTCCTAAGTGTTCTCAGCGACAAGAATACAAGACCGAAAAGCATGATGATGGCGATGAGGCCAAATTGCACTGCTATCCTCGAAAAGCCCTTGGCGATGGTAGCACTGAAATGGAAGATGAGAATGTTCATCACTGTATGAACGACGATGTGTAGATAACACATCCTTGCGATCCAGCGATGGAAAAGCATCATTGTGTTCATCGAAAGCTGGCTCAGCAGCGCTACTGGAGTCCTCTTGCTTGCCAGCAGGATCAACATGGGCAATTGTCCAATACCTAGCATGGCACACCGATTGGCCAAGTGTCGCAGGATCTGATCGCGTCGACTAACAGAGTCTGTGCCGGTGAAGTAAGTGTTGTGTCCAACATAGAGCGAATAGAATGCCACGAGAGGCACGATGTTCAATGCCACCATTGCGACCAGAAGGATGGCCTCGAGCCGGAGCGGTAGGTGGAGAGTGAGCCAGCTGAGGCATCCTTTGCCACAAGCAACGGTTTGCGAGTGTTTTTCAGATACAAGTGGATGTTCCGAGAGGTTGCCTCTCCACCAAGCAGCTTTCTTGGAGAGCAAATGATGGAAGCGGGGAAAGAAGCGCTCGACAAATGCACTCATTCCTGAGGCTAAGGCGAGTGCCAGGAAGAGGCCCCATATTAGGAAGCTGCTCGGATGCAGAGCAAACGAGGCGCAGATCGTCATGAGGTCAGACAGAAGTCGATATATGCGGGTCTGTGATTGCCTTATGCGAGAGATTGGACAATGACTTACGTAGCAACACAAGGAACCTTGTACGAGTTATAGTAATAATGTCGGAATGTGGCCCATCCATACTGTGTCTGGTCTGCAGGTAGCTTGGCGATGTGTTCGAGTGCATATGAGTCGAGCACCCAGGGAGGCTGAATCATAGTGACCAGTGTGTGCAACAAAGAACGTGAAGTGTCTGAATGCGTCCCAGATGTCAGTCGTTCTTGTTGTTGTTGTTGTTGTTGTTGTTGTTGTTGTTGTTGTGTTTCTGAGGAGTGACGTGGATGATATGGTCTTGGATTAGTCGGGTATCTCGGTGTAGAAGGATAATGCGATGAAACGAAGCTGCGTTGTACTGGAAAGTGAGATAGGGTCGGTGGATGAGATGAGATCCGCTGGAATGTATGCTAGTATATAGATCGATCGAGCCTTGAAGAGGAGCCGGGGGAAAGGAAGGTAAGCAGAGTGGTGGAAGGGAAGGAGGAGCTGTAAAGATGGTTGTGTTCGAAGAGGAAACGAAAGGGGGTGATTCAAGAGCTGCAAAGACAAAGATGGATCCTTGAGGCTTTCATATAGATCGCAGACCACCTCTACAGTGCCGAGCAAATGCAGTAGATTCATTTTCTGGCTCAATGCGGTTCCTGACCAGGACGCAGGCGACGACGTGCATCATGACGAGTGTTGATTGAGAGATACTGTAGCTCGGGAGATCTCTTGTTCCTTTAAAGGCGCGCAAAGGCTGCAAGTAGAGGAGTCGGCTAAAGCGCCGAGCATTGACAGCTGAGGTGTACCGACGCAGCCAGACTAGCGCTGAGTTCGACTGCCGGTGAAACGGCCTCGTCAACATCACAGAGGGGGGGCGTTCGAGGAGAAACTCGGAAGTCGTCAATCGAGCAGAACGTCTTCAGCGAAAGGCGAGTCTGTCCAAGCTTGCAAATAGCGAGGTTTCAACAGGCGCGTGCCTTTCCAGAGTGTGCATGGATTGATGAGGGCGTCGGTGTCGTGACGACAACGAGGACCGAGATGCGACATCAGGCTGATGTAGGCGAGAAAGCAGATCCGCAGTCTTGGGCACGTCCAAAACGAAATTTTATAAAATAAAAAAAAATAATTAAACGTCTAAAATAGAATTAAGCTAAGAGTGCTTGTGCGAGGCTAATGAGGTCGCAGCGGCAAGACACGGCAATGCGAGGTTCTGTGGGCGCCAGCAGGCAACTTCTTTAGGATGACAGCCGATATGCAAGCCTCTGAGGGTGGCAAAGCCGTGCATCCTTTTTGGCAGGCGCTGGCAAAATCGAGTGGCTCGATGCATCGGGAGCGCCAGCTTGGGAAAAGAAAATATCAGAAGAAGCGTCGAGAGCCCAGAGCAGGTTTCACACCAAGAAGCTGAAGAGCGAAGAGGATGCCGTTATATGCGTACTCATACCCTTGTTTGATCGTAGGAAGGGGCCCAGACTAGCATGTGAAGCCATGAAAGCTTGATTTGACACGAAGATAGCCGACCTCTGACACAGAATATGTCTGTGGGCGTTCCTGATTGTGCAAACAGCCAGAGCCGCCTGGTCACACAGTGCGTGCCAAGCGATCCGAGCTCGTTGCAACAGAGTGCTAGCTGACCGAGGAACAGATCCGGCGAGATATACAGAGCATCTATGAAGAGAGATTGTTAGCACGCTATCCGACATCGATCCTCGATCATTTCACAAGCTGCGGTCACCCCCTGCTTGTACAGTCATTTCATGGCAGCTGACTCAATTCGATCGATGCCAAGCTTTGACCCTCGTCAGCAGTGGTCGCAATGAAGCGTGCTATTTGTTCGGATCCGGTGCCGGACAGAGCTTCAGTCAGATCTCACAGACGCAGCGACGTCGAGCCCCAATCGTGAAGTGTTCCTCGGCGAACACCTTGAGTTGTTCAAACGGAATCGAAAGCTTGTTTTTGGCGATGTCGCCGTGATGCGCCACGTGCTGAAGATAGCTACCTTCGTCAGAAGCGAGTACGGTGGCCTTCTGGACTATACAGCTTTGACTCTGGCACTCCCAACGATCGACGATGAGGAGGTGCTTTTGACAGTTCACAGAATGACAGCCTAGTCGATGGTACCACCAGCTGCATTAGAGTTTGGTTGGCAACGGCAGCTAGCCGACCAGCATGTTTCACTTTTACCAGTGCCGCCGTTTTGACGTGCATGATTCGAGGGTTTCGGCGAAAAAAGTAACTGAAACCTCTCTGCCAAATCGGCAATTTGGTTCGCTCGCCTATGCAAGCGGTCAACATCACCCGGAGACGCCAACAGCGCCCACGTCAAAATATCATGAGAACTTAAAACGCCAACTTCGGGATCCGCACATTCTCGCGGCTACACAAGTTAGTCAGGCCATCGCTCATTGAGCCTGCTGCTTATCTCGCGATGATCAGCTCGGCAACTTTCTGATTCGCAATCAAGCTTGCTGAAATATTCTCCGTTACTCGGTAAATAAAGTGCTTCCGTATCTGTTTGTTGTCTTTTGCGGACTTGTCTATGTGCATGCACTGTCGATCGGCGCCTCACGATCAGCACTCGACCGAAGCTGCCAATCGATCGACTTACCAGGAAAAGCAGTCTTCCACCAGGTCGACGTGAATGCCTCTCTTCAGCAGACCTACGGTCTCGAACCTGACATCGTCGCACAAGCTCGGAGGACCGCAAAGACCGACAGTCAAGCCTCTGCTCTCCCGAAGCGACTTTTCCTCCAAATGGCCGAAGAGCGTTTCAGTCAGGTCTACAGGTCGACCGTTGAAGCTTCGCACTGGAACCAGTCGTCCTTCTGCTCCGTCAGAAAGGAACCACTCTTGTCCCTTTTCGTTGGCTGGAGGCGCCTGTTGCGGCATCATCGGGAGTTGAACAACGTCCTCGGCCAGCTCCTCGAAGGATGTGGAAGCATGACCCGAATGAGGTGACTTGACAAAGCCGCCCTCTGTCGACGTCGACTCAGGCGTGGAGATTCCGGCTTGATTGGAAGCATCGCCGGAGGCCGAGCTTCCTTTCGAGGTGATGTAAACGTCCATGGAAAAGTGACAGTGCTTTGAGGAATCGATGCCGTGCATCTCCTTTACGATCTCGTCAAAAGCTTCCTGGAGGAGTGTGAGCGTGCCTGTAACCAAGAATTCGGGCAGATCCGAGAAGCAAAGGTGTTGGTCAGCTGCCTGTACTGCTGCAACCGGTCTTATAGCTATGCAAACCAAAACTTACTCTGTTCCCGAACGATCCAAATCAGCTTGCAAGATTTGAGCTTAGAACACGAAGCGGCCCTGACAGCCGCCACAAACAGTGGCCAACAAAATGTGATGGCAATACCTCCGGCGATCAAGACCAGATCGGTGGCTTCCTGCACGTCTGGCCTGACGCCAAACGGTCCTTCGATCATGACAGCTACCTTTGATCCTTCTCCCGGTACGTCAACTGCCTCGAGGTCGGTGATCTTGTTGCCGTGGTTTGCTAGCTTGCGTGTGAGGCCAGACTCGGTCTTGATGAGGAGGTCAATGTAGCCTTGAGACGGATCATCTTGCTGTCTGCCAGCAGCAAACACTGTGAAAGGATGCTCTCCGATCCATTGCAATCGAGGAATGGTGATGCGAATGTCGTCGCCTCCCGCGATGCCTCCCAGCATACCGTGTTGATCCGTTAGACGAAGCTTGCTCGAGGGCACCGAGATGCGAAGTCGCGAGTATTCCTTGCCGAATGAACGGATCTGGGCTGACGCACATTTGATCAACGCAGAGCGCGGCTTTTCTGCCGTCATGCTCAGTCGAGGCGACGAGAAGGAGAGCCACATTCGGTTGATTAAGCGCACAAGACGATCAAATGCCCAGAACACCGCAGAGATCTCGGTGATTACCTTGAACAGCTCGAACTGCATCGGAAGAAGAGAGCGAAGAGAGAAAGTCGTTGGTGAGTCCGGTCGTAGTGCAAGACCCGCTGCGGTAGGGCTGATCAAACTTACCCTTGGACTCTCGATCAAGGCAATGTGAAGATACGTGCCAAGCACAGCGAAGAAGGCCATAGCGATGTGAAGCATCACAAAGATCTAGAGTTGGGTCGAATGAAAGCAAAATCGTCAGCTAGGTCAGCTCTATGATCGGCTCTGAAGAGCATCAGTGCAGGCAGCTTACTCACCTCGTAAGATCGCTCGCGTAAAGCTCGTAGGGAGAAGAAGATGAGACCCGACATCATGCTCAGACCAGCGATACCCCATCTGATGTACGTCTCCTCCACGAGCTCTCCAACGATGTGTCTCTGAACATAGATGGCAGTGAACGCGCACGCATGAACCAAGATGTGCAGCCAGAACCATCTGGCAATCCATCTGTGGTACAGAATGAGACTGTTCATGCTGAGTCCGGACATGATGGCGACCGGGGTCCTCTTGCTGGCCATCAGGATGAGCAACGGAAGCTGTGCGACGCCAAGGACAGCAGTGCGATCTGCAAGATGGCGGCAGATCTGATCACGCTTGCTCGTGGCTGCGGGGTAGATGGTGTTCTTGCCCAGATACAGATTGTAAAAGGCAACAAGGGGCAAGAAGTTGATGAGGGACAGGATGAAGATGACGAAAGCATCACCTCTGAGAGGCAACTGAAGAGTGAGCCACTTCATGAAGGGAAAGGAGACAACAGACGCATGCTTGCGCCTGACCAGCGGATGCTCGATGACATGGGCACGAAGTAGTCTTGTCCTCTGCTTGATTTTGGCGTGGAAAGAAGGAAGACCCCATTTCAACAAATTGTTGATTGCGGCAGCGAAGATCAAGAAAAGGAAAAGTCCATAGATGGCGAAGCTAGAGAGGCGAAGTTCGGGCGCGGATGGTCGTGCCAACTTTGTTAGCAGGGAGCGCAAGCAAACGCGGCAGGCCAGAGGGATTGATGAATGTACTTACCTGAAGTAGCAAGGAACCTTGAAAGAGTTGTGATAGAAGTGTTGGTATGAGATGAGCCCGTACGGTCGCTGATCAGCAGGGAGCTTGCTGAGGCGACCCATGGTCTTCTTATCCAGAGCCCACGGTTTCGCAATCATGGTGAATTGCAGATCACTGAGTGATGACCAAAAGTATCTTGCGATCGGAGAAGAGGATGTGCTGTCAGAAGGAGGCTCTGGCGCCGAAGCAAAGTGTTGAGACCACGTCTTTTTTGTGAGGGATGTGCGGCTCAAACAGAGATACTCCAGCTAGACTTCGCCCTACTTATATCCCAGAGGAGATGTTGAGAAGCAGGTAACTTTCCTCTCTCTGTCAACTTTCCACTGAGTGCAATAGCGCCTGTCTGTGAGTGCAAAACGTGGCTCACGCTTGACGAACTCCCCCTGATGCAGGAATTTGGCGACAAGAAAGCACGACACGACGCTCGTAGAAGATTGAATGATTGAAAGCTCTCACGCCTTGTGCAAGTCTTCTTTTGTTCAAAGTTCCCGGTCAGCCACGAGAGACAACAGGAACAGCGGTCCCGACCCGAAGCAAGGCATTAGGTCTGCAGATGAGTTCAATCAGCTGCAAGACGTCTGTGTAGCGAAGTGCAGAAGTGGGGACTAGTTAGGGCCCTCTGCGGGTAGCGAGAAGAACCTCATCTGAAAAAGGAGACGGGCTCTCGCTGTGACACGGTTCTGCTTGTGCATGAGGGAATCGTGACAGCTGATTGGCTTGGCGTCGGAAACAATGGCTTTCACCTGCTGAACCAAGTAACCGAGATAGACAGAGACAATGGCCAGCAGATGCAAGCAAGAACCGACGGGTGATGGGGCAGTGAAGCTGGTTCCGAAAATCGAAGCGGCGGTACAAACTCGTGCAACTTGGTGCATTTCTTCGATGCCCGCTTTGCAGAAAATTTTCACCTTATCAGATCAAGAGACAACGGTTCCATTAGTGCAGCTGAGTGCCCCAGGCCTCGGCGGAACAACTCGGCGCCAACTCGTCAAAGAGTCTCAAAGGCGGCGAAACAGATTCATGGCCAGGCGAGATAGCAACAGACCCGACGCCAGTGTCATGCTGGCCAAATGTGCTCGGAACTGACATCCGTTTGAAAGCTGAAGGTTTGATGAACGATTGACATGTGAGAGGGGGAATTCCCACGTTGCAACGAAACAAGCTCAAGGCCGATGACCTGCTCTTATCAACGTCTTGCTGGCCAACACAAAATTGAAACCCAGAGAGGGAGTCAAGAGTGGCTCTCAAGCCCAAGGAGAGAGAAGTCGAACCGCAATCGCAATTCCAAGTGACAGAAACAATGAGTGTCGGTCGAGACAATGGCGCAGATTTGTGCTTCGGAGTGGGGGATCCCGAACGATCAGCGAAGACACAAGTCAAGGTTTGCTTCGTGGGACGGCGCTTTAGGCGCAAAGTGAGGTTACGTTACGAGCTTGGACTGACTGGTTCGACGTCGCTTAGTGCCACGATACAAAATGATCAAAGTTTCGAAAAGGGTGGAATTGAAATTTTGTAGTCGAAAATAGTAATCAAGGTTTATCAGATCTGGATCAGATAAGTGCTGCCTTGGCGTCTGAGCTTCAAGTTGGTCGGACTGCGGCCCGCGGTCGGTCGATACCGAGGTTTGCATGCGAAGTTGCATGGCAGAGCATGCTAATGCAAGTAGGTGCATCGCTAGCGTGACACAAGTCACACAATCGTACTCTCTTCTCGCTGACAAGGCTGTTGCAAAGCTTCGCATGGTGAAAGACGCAACACTAGTTACTCTGCTTGCTCAGAATTCACGAAAGCAGCTCAAACGCTCTCGATCGATCGCTACTTCGAAATTACGCCATTGCTCATCTGCGACGCCCAATCATATTCAAGCATGTGGTCGTATTTGAGGCGCAAGCCCATCAATCGACCTCGATGCTCTCCGCCGGCAGAGGCGGCTTTCGATGTAAGAATTACGGTCAATCATTGTGCGCATGGTCAAGGACGCCATTGTCTGATGGGAAAAGGATCAGGCGTGCCATTTCTAAAAGTAGAACAAGATGCGTACGGACAGAATTTGTTGCGAAGACGAAGTTTACTCGAAGAAATGCAGACTGAATAGGAGGGGAGAAGCAGAAATGGATTCGAGACGTCTAAGCAAGCGGAACAGTGACAACCGTGGCCGAGTAAGCTGGAAGCGTCATCGTCAGAGAGCCGTCCGAGCCAAGGGAGGCTCCTTGAGGCAGACCGTCTGCAGTCTGCGGGGCCACAGCCTGGGGGTTGCTCAGAGTGTTGGCCAGTTGCGCATCGTTGCCCTTCACTTGCCAGCTCTTTGCACCGCTCGTGGACAGCTTGCTTCCATTGCCGACTTGCACTTTGACCGTGCGCGGGCTCGAGTTGGTGTTGATCAGCTTGGCCACCAATTCGCCCTGGCTGTTGGAGCCGAACGAGTGGTAGATCTTCGACGACTTGGTCGGTGTAGACAGGGAAGCGTCGTGGATCTGCTTGATTGGGTAGTTGCCCCATGCGTACTGAATCCAATAAGAAGTCGACTTGACCATCTGTCCCGGGTTGAAGCTCAAAAGATCCGGGGTCCACTGCGTCAAGTTGAAGCCCTCGTTGTTGAAGATGGGAGCGTAAGCGGCACTGTAGTAGATGTCTCCATTGCGTTCAGCCCCGGCGAGGAAAGCAGCTTCGGCGAGAGCACCAATCAAGGTAGGGTGTTTGAGACGGCCGGGACCACTGTAGATATCGGTGTCGTTGGTGAGACCCGAGTTGATGACTGCAAATTCGAGCTCCCAGATAGGGATATCGCGCGAGGTTGAGTCCATGTACTCGGTGAAGTTGAAGAGCTGGTCAGGCGTAGAGTACATGTGGTTGTCGACCGCCTTTGCACCCTCCACGCCATTCAAGAGCGTCGAAGCGATCAGATTCAGTTGAGGGAACTCTTTGGCAATTGGGTCACGGAACGCTGCCCATCGGTAGGGACCATACGTGTCCACTGCCTTCCCCAGCCAGTCTTCGTTACCGATCTCGACGTGCTGCAGCTTGTACGGTTCAGCGCGACCGTACGAAGCTCGCAAGTCTGCCCAGTGGCCAGAGGTATCGAGGAGGAAGTGGAGTTGGTTGAGCGCCGACTGGATGTACGGACCAAGCTGGTTCTTTGCTAATGCTTTGCCGTCAAGCGAATAGCCAGCGTAGATGCCCAGGACCGCTTCCGCTCCCCATTTCTCGGTGAGATCCATGAGCTCAATGAGACCGAGCCCTTCCGTGTTCCAGTCTGTTGTCCAGGTAGGAGTACGTCCAGGGCGCGTTTTGAGAGCTCCGACAGCATTCGTCCAGTTGAACCAAGAAGGAATGTTGTTGCCTTCGAGATCGTTTCCACCTGGCAGACGCACGTAGAGGGGCTTGATGTCTGCGAGAGCCTGCGCAAGGTCTTGGCGAGCCACAGTTCCTTCGAAGGTCGGAGGCATGAGGGAGACGAGGTTGACTTGGAAACCGTCTCGGCACGCGCCGGTCGTTTTGATAGCAAACACATTGTTATTGTTGTTCGATGCTTGCGAAGGCGTCAAGGTAGTCTCGAACTTTTGCCATTCGCCAGTCAGCTTCAATGGCATGGTCTGCTTGACGTACTCCTTTGCGTAATCACTCGAGTAGAGACCGACTTCCACGGGAACGGTAGAAGGCTGACCAGTGGGCGATCGCGCGTAGAAGCTGAGCTTGTGAGGCTCCGTCGTGACGCTGATTCCATCCCAACCAGGATTGGAGAGACCACAAGATCGACTCTTGTCTCCGTTCACGATGGTAGACTGAGGAAGCTCGGGTGAGAGGGAGTTGTCAAGTGAGAGTGAAAGCTTGGTCGACTGGCTCGTTCCCTTCCAGTGAAGCAGAGAGCCCCTGCCCAGTGCGTTATCCGTGTTGGCAGCATTGTTGACGTTGTCTTGAAAAGCTCGGTTTCGGATGATCTCAGCGTAGAGGCCGCCATCGGTGCCCGAGTTGATGTTGGTCTCGATGAAGGCGCCAAGGCCAAAGTTGGATTTTCTTGAAGGCTTGCTTGCGACTTTGTAAGTGACAGCAGGAGCAGAAGCGTCGTTCGAGGAGGACGTGGCGGGGGCAGCGCTGGCGAAGGAAATGGAGCAGGCGCTCACCGCAAGTGCGACGGCAACCCATGACAAGCTGAGAGATTTCATCTTTGCAATGTCGAACCAGATAGAAACGCGAACGAAGAAAGGAAGGTCGTTTTTGATGGGTTGCGAAGGATGGGATGGCTAAGCTTTCTGCGTCTTATAAGCATTTCAAGCCGATTCGACGAGGCAGCAATGCGAACAGAGTCGAGCGCAAAGTCTCAAGAAGAAGCTCAAGCTGGTACTGTGGGGTAGCTTGTACTGTACTGTACCGGCGTCTTCAAGAAAGGCACTCTTGGACAGTGGCCAGGCTCCGGAGGACAATTTTGCGGGGTTGGCGACGGCTGTGCGGAGTGGGGCAAAGCCGCGATTCCGGGCGATGTCTTGGCGCACCTCCACCGACGAGCTGCCTTGACGACTTCCATGAGTCGGTCAAGTACTTTGTTGGTTGGACGAAGTGTGGACGGCAGCTCTTTCGAAAAGTATTTGCCGAGGAGGGGTTGTGGGTGTGGGGTTTAATGCAGGAGCGCAGGACCCTGTGTAGTTGAGCACGGGCATTGAAGCAACGAACATTCAAGGAACGTATCGGCAATCTATTCAGAGGCGGGTCCAACGTTTGTGCTCAGCGACTCAGCGAGAAGGAAGGTCACGATGTGAGCGGCGACTGACTCAAGGAGGTAGCGAGAAAGCCGACACATGACGAGGAAGCGACATGCAGATCTTGGCGAGGCGGCCGAGGATGTAATATTAGCCGAGCGACAAAGGGTGTGTGCGGCGAGAAGATCTGCGACACAGCAGTCCACGCTGACCAAGCTGACCTGGTTCACCAGGTTGACCTTGTCGCTTGCAGCAAAAGAAGACGCTCACTCACTTGTCGATGCCGTCTCGCTAGAATCTTCTTATTTCGGGCGCCTCTTCTCATCCTGGCAGAGCACATGCTTTGATCTTGGTCGCCGGTCCGCTTCGCTTGCTTGGCCATGCGGCGAGTCAGGGTGCGGCTCAGCGCAGCGCAGTCGAAGCTCGAAAGTATGGCCAGGTAACCTCTCGCTTTGAACACTCTTCGTTCCTCAGCCCACGAGCGCTCAGACAGAAAGGCAACCCAACAAGTAAGCGGACAAGGAAAAGACCGGACTCGCCGCGCAAGTCTGATGCCATCAAGGAATGAGGGTTCTGAGATGATGGAGTTCAGATTTGCTCTTGGTGCGACATGTGTTTTCCGGGAATCTTCTTTACTTCTTGCACGAGGGAATGTGCATTTTGCGGGGCTCCTCGCACCGTCAACAGCATGAAAGGTTTGGTCGGTGTGCTCTGCGACGTGATGAATAGCCGAGTTCGCTGAGGTGACCGGCAACCTCCCTCTGGTAGTACGGCACCGGATCTTCGACTCTCCTCACAAACGGGCAATCATGTCAACCATCCAGCCCAGCCCAAGACACCTGGTCTTCTCGGGTCAGACGTGCTTCTCACATCGGCACACACTACCAGTAACTCTTTGAGCAACACGTTACAATTACATTTCTTCGAACAATCTATACAACGACAGTAGCAGCCCTTGAAGCCGGTGCCGCCCAATACCTTTGCTTCGACTTGCACTCATTCGCCCACCTCTGACCCTCTGAAACCCAGCCAAACCATCTGTACGCGATCCAATCACGCCAAATGATCCTCCAAGGCCGCAGGATAGGCGAAGGGATCAGAGAGTTGTACAAGAAGTAATGCTTGTGGTTGTAAGCCAGCTGGACGGCAGGGTTGATCAAGATCGTAGGACGACGGCCGGTGGAACGCGTTGCACGGTGGATGTCGTATGATATCAACTGACACTCTGACGACAGACACGTTGTCGAAGTGCGGAACTTGAGCGGCAGTGTTAGGGGCCCATCTTCAGCATCGACGTCCTTGAATGCAGAAGACCCATTCGTGGAGGGATAGAACCACTTGGCACCGAAAGCGCTCATCCCGTTCCAGCACGAGTTGACCTCAAACGGCTTGCCTCGTCGCATTGCCTCGACATCCTCAGCACGCTTGAAATAGGGCCATTGTCGCTTGAGCGTATCGCCCTCTGCATCTCGAGTGACCCAGGTATCGTAGAAGCCATTGCCGATAAAGTCCATGGCGCAGGCCTGGTCGTAGCTCGCGTGGTTGGTATACAACAGCTCGACCGCGTCTTGAGGAGAGAAGACGATGTCGTTAATCCAAAGCACATGACTATACTTGTCGGCAGCGTCGACGAGCGGCTGCATGGCAGTATTACGCACATCGGCGAGGAAGTCCAGTCGATCCGATACTGCAGACATCTTGCCTTTACGTTCAGCTCGATCGTCGATGAGGATGCGACGACTGACGTTGCGCTGCGCAAGCTCTTGATCGAGTCGCTTCAGCATCGGCTTGGTCTGATCGGTGGAGTGTGATTCGTAGATTGAGACAAAGACGTTATCTGCGCCGAGGATGTTGATGAGGCGCTTGATCGAGGAGGAATACGCAGGTAGGATCTCTTCGCTGTTGTAGAGGTTAGATACGATGAATACCTTGACCGGCGGTGTTGGGGTACCGTGAGCTGCGGGTGAAGCATTGATGTACGAAGCCATTTCGTCTCCCATTGTCGCGGCACCTGGGGCAAGAATGGGCTGAAAGAAGATCCATTCTACGATCGCGAGGAACCATAGCACCGCACCCACGTATTGAGCCGCCCGAGCCAAGGATTGAAGTTGGCGAGGGCGACATGACCTGCGTCGCCTGACTGGAACGACAGCGGCTGCAGAGGAAGGCGGAGGGGTGGATGAACGACTGAAAAGGCTCGAAAAGGAGGGAAAGGACTGCTCTGATGTTGGCGTCGACTCAGGAGAAAGGTCGGAAAGTTGAAGGTTGTACTTGCTTGAACCATGGTTGACCGCCAAGAGCGAGAGCGAGAGGATAGGAAAGGCGACGACAAGCAGAGCCAGGTAGAGGAAGAGTGTGGTGAAAGTGTTGAAGTGAATGCACGCGGCGATGAAGGCGATGACGGTCACCGTTAGATTGGCAACGAGAAGCACCGGTAGCCATGCTGTGCGCGATGGGGACGTTGTTGCCGCCTGTCTGGGCCTTGAGGTAGCCGCATTAACCAAGAATGCTACGGGGCGCGAGAAGCAAGATGCCGTCGAGCCGGGAGCACGAGACGATGAAGGGTGGGAATGTAGAAGCGGTTCCTGATCTGGACCGAAGGGGGTGGATGACTGAAGCTTGTACTGCGGATAGTCATGATCGTCGAAGTAGGCGGCATGGACTTTGTACTCGTGCAGTTGGAGTTCGGGCGGTGATTGAAGTGCCTGAACGGCAGCCCGCGGGCAGAGTGACATTGCCATTCGGGAGCAGATGTGGGACCGAAAAGCTTAAAAGTAGGTGACGAGCATCGTGTCCGTATGGTAGCACCAGTGGACCAAAATGACGATGATGGTGGTGGTGGTGATGACAGGAGGCCTCAACTTGCGAGCTCGAGAATCGGTGGTGGGAAGCAATTAGGACGGTTCTCTTGCTCTCTTTGGTCACATCGCAGAAGCACGCACACTTTGATGAAATGAAATCAGTGCGCACCGCTGCAGGCTCTCCCTTGTCTGCAGTTGGCTTGACAATAAGCACAGCGGTCAAGAGTGACTTCATAGAGGAGCGGAGCGTGTTGTTCTCGAATTGTTTCTTTTGGTCCCCACACTCTGTCACTCTGCGACTCTGTGACTGTGTGACTTTGCGACATGCGCCTCGAAAATCAAGCCAAAAAAGAAAAAGAATCCAACACCGCTTACCCGGCACGCCCTGCATGAAACTTGCGTGCCGAAAACAATTAAAACTTCAATTTACACTGGCCATTTGGCTGCACGAACCACGTCAACCACCAAAATGAAATCCTCACCAAAAAAAGGTTGACCGAGCGCCGCCTCAATTCCTGTGCCAGTCAAGCCAGAAATGCCGTCGGCACACATGAAATCAAAAAGCACGCTAGACTTGCATGCCTTCCATCGAACCTCGCTCCTTTCGCCCCCCTCTTCAGCCTCTTCTTGGCAGCCTCATTGTTCAAATGCCACGGCGTCTGTGTGGACAGCATGCGTCAATCAATCAATAACTCAATCAAGCATCCCCTCCCGACATCATCGACCGCCATCAGTCAGCTGTTATGGTAGAGAGATGATTGCGGTTGCTGCCGGTGACCTCTGTGTTTGGCTCGCTTTGAAACGTGCCTGGTCGGAGAAGCAAAAAAAGAAATGGCGTTGCCGGCAAAACCGATTCCACGTTGTTGCTAAAAATATGCGAGGTGCTCATCGCTAGATTCGGAGTCTGCATCACCGATTTGCGCATTCTCGATTTGGGTTGTGCGTGATTAGGGTGTAACAAGTATCGAAAATGCCCAACGCCGAAAGCCGAATATTCATCGCACGGTGCAGAATCGGGGCTGGAACGCGCTGCAGTCGGCTGCAGATGCGACGCGCCTGACGATCGCTGCAACTCGCCCAACTTGAAAGGTAAGCGTGCATCACCCGTCCCGAACACAGGCTCAATGCAGCCATCAACCTTGTCTGCTACTCGGCGTCGCCATCCATCCCCACCGACTGTTGCTGATAACACATTGCACTCGGATCGAGGCTTATCTCATGTTATCGATGTTCGAAAAGCCTTGTTGCAAAGATGTGTGAGAAACACCAACCGTGGGAAGGCCTCTCGTTGTTGAGATGTCGTTTTTTGTGGTGGTGGAGAGACACTTGAGTTATGCAGGGTGCTGCAAGCCAGAACACATCCAACTCTACCTGCCACTGGGCACTTTACCACGCTGAGACCCTATCACAGCTCCGTCCCGCCTTTCCCTTCATCTCTGGTTTGATCAACCGAAGCCCTCGATTCTCGCTTGACGATCCGATCCCAAGTCGACTTTTGGCACTCAGCACTTCTCCTCCGTCCCTCTGTGCTATGTCTCGATATCTCGCCTCGTCTGTGACTGAGCAAGGCTGGTCGTCCACGCAAGCCTCGTTCATTTGAAGCGTCTTGCATAGATTGACTCTTGGAGCAATCTGTTGGTAGCTGCGACTGTCGAACAAGGTTTGGTTACACAGCTATGATGTGGAGGATCTTCGCCTGTCAGGCCGCTTTCACCGGGCGCATCCGCGGAACACTCACGCTTTTCATTTGCTCTCGCATGAGAATCAACTGAGACTCGCTTCTCAGGGTGGAATCGCCTGATATTCCCATCCCACCTTTCCCTCCTTCATTCGCCGTTGGCCCTTGCCTTCGCTTCATTGCCTTTCGGCTGTCGGACCTTGATCCTGTCCGACCTACTTTGTGAGACAGATAGACCCTCTTCCTTTGTCCCTGCGCCCACTCTTCCTGAGATGAGCACAAAGAATTTGTGAGAGTGCAGAGTGCAGTGCCAGAGAGCTTTCGCTGATCCGCGGCAATTACGAATCCATCCTCGTGTCAAAGCTGTAGACTACCTAATCTTGCTTCTGCCTCTCCTTCTCTGTTCCTCTCTCTTTCCCCTTCTCCCATCCACCTTCCGAGTGTCCCCATCCCGCTCCCACATTCTTTGTCATCTAGGTCGACACGTTTCTCTCCTACCTTCCTACCTTCACACCATCACAGCCTCCATACATTAGACCTTCTTCTCCTTCCGCTCTTCTCGATTCATCTCGTCTTTCCCCCTTCACCACCTCAACGTGGCCCTCTCCTTCCTTTACACTTTGGATACAACCCTCTCGACAGGCTCGCATCCACACTACTCACCACAATTTCTTGAACATAGACGATTCGGCGTCACTTCGAAACGATGACCGGTCTCTTCCCATCCATCCCCGTACCTCAGATGCTTCTCGCACCTCTGGCCAGGCCCACAGCTGCGATCGCACGCTCTTCCATCCTCGCTCTCTTCTCCAAGCTCACTGTCGGACAGCTCGAAGTGCGACTCCTCGACGGCTCAGTCCACCGCTTCGGAGACCCCACACTCGTCAAGAGCAAACAACACAACCATGAAGAGTCCACCGTCAAGCCCAAGTCTGCCTCCGCCGCCGAGTCCACTTCAAGCACCGCCGCTACAGCCAGCGCACCCCACGCCATCCTCATCGTCAAGAACGACTCCTTCTGGACCCGAATGTTCTTCGGTGCCGACCTCGGTTTCGCCGAAGCCTACATGATCGGTGACGTCGACACCCCCGATCTCGCCGCTTGCTTCGATCTCTTCATCATGAACCGCTCCAGTCTGAGCAACTTGGAAAACATCTCTCTCGCAAGCTCGCTCATCTCTTCCGCGCAAGGATTGCTCAACAGGCGTTACGCCAACACCAAAGTCGGCAGTCTCAGGAACATCGGTGCCCACTACGATATCAGCAACACCATGTACAAGGCTTTCTTGAGCAAGGACATGACCTACAGTTGCGCAGTCTTCGATACGCTCGATGCGGACGTTTCGGGTCCGTTGCTGGGCCAGCTGAACCAGCAGACCAGGGCGGCGTTGGGTACAGCGACGAACGGGCATGGATCGACGGCGAACGGCGTCTTTGAGCCGTTGAGGTTCACGCCTGATACGAGCAGTGGTGCTACCGGAGCAGCGACGGCGGGTGTTTCGTCCGGTGATTTGCCAACTCCACCATCCGAGGTAGAAGGTGAGCCTCAAGCAACGGGTAGCGACTATGACGAACTCGAAGAGGCGCAAAAGAACAAGTTGAGGTTGATCATCAAACGAGCCAACATTCGTCCTGGTGATCGCGTCTTGGAAATCGGGACCGGCTGGGGATCTTTCGCTATGGAAGCAGTTCGAATGACCGGCTGCACTGTCGACAGTGTCACTCTCTCTGTCGAGCAGAAGGCGCTCGCCGAGCAACGAATCGCAGCAGCTGGTATGGAAGGCAAGATCAAGGTCCACCTCATGGACTACCGAGACTTCCCTTCGAGCTGGACCGACCGTTTCGACCGAGTCTGCTCGATCGAGATGCTCGAAGCTGTAGGAATCGAGTTCCTCCCCACTTACTTCGGCTGCGTAGACCGCGTGCTCAAACGTCAAGGTGGTGTTGCTGTATTCCAGTGCATCACCATGCCCGAGTCTCGCGCCGAAGCGTACTACAAGGGAGTCGATTTCATCCGCAAGTGGATCTTCCCCGGTGGAGTCTTGCCCTCCGTCACCTCTCTCGTCAACGGCGCTACCGACGGCAGCAAAGGAAACCTTGTCCTCGATACCCTTGTCTCCATCGGTCCCCATTACTCGAGGACACTGCGCGAGTGGAAGAACCGCTTCGAAGCCTCCTTCGATAAAATCATTCGTCCTGCATTGCTTCGCGACCACGACGAAATCAGCCGCTTGTCCCAAGCAGCAAAGGAGAAGGAGGTCGACGTTTTCAGGAGGAAATGGATCTACTATTTTGTCTACTGCGAAGTCGGTTTCACCCATCGCGTCATCAACGATCACATTCTCGCTTTCACTCGTGAGAACAACACTACTCTGCCCGTCTGCTCGGGTTGAGGCCAGCCCCCAGACCGCGCAGAATTGCTTCGTTTCACTTGCCTCCTTTTAAGCATCCTCCCGGGCTGCCCTGTCAAATACGACCATGATCTCATTCACACTCTGTAGAGAATACCGCTCCAGACCACTTGATAATAGCAAAAAGAGTACAGATTACGACGGACTGTGATAGTGATTATAGAGACAATATGATTATGTGCGAACCGAATCAATCGCAGAGTGGCAGCATCAAAGACAGCCGCTGCGATTGCAGTTGACATGAGGGGTGATTTTGGCACAAGTACAGAAATGCTTGGAAGGAAAAAAAGTTGTCGAGCTGCAACGACGTTGGTGTTGCCGTGCGCCGCCGTTCTAGAATCAGAGAGCACGTGAATGATTGCAATGATCTAGGAAAGGTACGGCCTCGACGGTGCCGACGGATGCGAGCTGCTACCGCTGGAAGACGCCATTTCAGCTTTGCTCGGTCGACCTCGTTTGTTCCTTTGCACCTGCTCGGGAGATGCAGCTGCCATCGCCCTCGGTGGCAACGGCGCCTTGATCTGGCCAGCGCTGCTGAAGTGCGGGTCTGACTGACTGCTGGCGGGCATGCCAGGATGCGCATGCATTCGGCGAGTCTCGTAGGCTGGCTCATTGGGCGACATGGCCGGCTCTCTCGAATGCATTGAACCTCCTGGTCGTCGAAAGTCGTCGTGCATGTTCCCCATCGAAGGTACAGAGCCCGTCGAAGGCGGAAGTGGTCCAGACGGACCACGAGGTACTGCGCCTGGACCCATGCCACTGCCACTACCTCCATAAGTGCTGAGACGTCGAGCTTCCCCCACAGAGAGCCGGTGTTGACCGTGCTGCGGTCCCAGAGGCGGCTCGTAGCGTGCCTCGAGCTGTTCATGTCGCTCGCTCGGGTGTGCATGGATGCGTGGGTCTCGTCCCGGCTGCATCTCGCCCTGCCAAGATCCTGGTCTGCGATGAGGCGGCTCGTTGGCGTACGAGGGTCGTCGCTCCGGCGGCGGTCGATCGCGGTACGCACCTGGAGGATGCCCCTCTGCTTCCCATCGACCGGAGCCAAATGCACCAGGAGTTGCAAATCCAGGTCCAGGATGCATGCTCGTACTTGCTCCAGCCGGTGGCATGCGTCCTTCAAAGGGAAGTGGTCCAGCAGCGCCTGGAGGCGGCACACGTCGCGCCTCGTTGCGAGGATGTTGGCGAGGCGACATTGGTCCGCCACCGTCAAAGTAGTCACCCATGGGCACGCTGGGGCCCGTCTCGGTGTCCGAGCCCAGAGGTCCTTGGCGAGGTGGTCTGCCAAAATGAGCCGGCTCCCTTGCCGAAGCTGGGTAAGCCTTTGACTTTGGGTCTGGCCCCGGCATTCCGGTGGCGCTAGCGTGAGGTCCGACGGGCGGTGTTGTCATGTCGGAGGCATCGCGAGAGAGCAGATGTCGGATCCAGAGGTCTTGGTTGCGTATACGGTCCTCCATCTCCTTGATACGACCAAACAGATCCTGGTTTTGCAAGAACAGCTCGCGAGTCTGTTCAGTGAGATCGCTGCGCACCGATGGCATGATGCTCGACAAGATGTCGTCGCGAAGATGAGTTCGCAAGATGTCGAAGAGACCAGGGGGAAGGACGGCAAGGCCGTTGCGACCGACTTGAGCAATGTTGGACTTCTTGGGCGACGACGACTCTGGCGGATTCGCCTCCAAGGTGTCCGGTCCCTTAACGGTCTTTCTCTTCGAGGCGAGCAATGGCGCGCTTGATGAACTTCCGTCGCCACCCGTCGCGCCCTCGCCTTGATCGATATCGTCCGCGTCTTCGTTGTCGTCCTCTTCGTCTTCGTCGTCGTGAGTGTCTGCATCGCTCATGGAACGAGTGAGGCTTCGTCGACTGCCACTGCCACGGCGTGGATCCTGCTCTTCGTCCGCGGGGTCCTTGCTCGCTGAAACGTTGGCCGACCTTTGGGATAGCTCGTGAGCTATTGATCTTGCTTTCGTTTGTGCGTCAGAGCCATAGACGCCGTTGAAGATCTTGCCGTACTCGTCCATCAGAGGCTTCTTGGCGAGTCGAACAGGCACTTGACGACGAGCACAGAATTGCTCCCAGTCGCGGTAGAGCGCATCGACGCTCTGGCGCATGTTCTCTGCCGTCATTGGTTCTGGATGGTGTTTGTAGATCAAGTCGAGGAAGGTGTCGATCTCGTCTGCCGATAGCAAGCGTGCTGAGGGCCCACTGGCGGCACTTTCTTCCGATCGACTAACAGATGCGGCATGTAGACGACCTCGCGGTGATGATCCTCGACTATGCGTCTCTGAATGATACGAAGCGTCCGTATTCTGAAGAGGTTGTGTGTCGTCGATGCCACGTGGGAACAACGAGCAGGAGAGTGGACAAGCTTGTCAGCAACGGGATGTGAATTACGAAGACACTCGACTTCGGACGAGTGGGGTCATGGTAAAGTTACACTTACCTTTGCTGTTGGAGACAAGTCAGCAGCCGCTCGTTTGGAGCGTTTGGGACTCGAGGCCTGAGTAGCGCTCTTGTTGGTTTTGCGTTTTGTTGACAGTGTGCGTTGTGGCCGCGGACTGCGATCATCGCGAATGTGAGGCGGAAGTTCATCGCTCAACTCATCCTCCTCGGCCGAGTCTTGGCCGAAAGAGGCGACAGTCTGGCGGTCGCGCGGTGAATCCCATGGCCTTTTGGGGGGCGATCTAGGCGAGGAGGGTCCCGCAGCAGCCATGCGCTTTGAGAGAGATGGAGAGCCGGATTCATGCTGTTGATGCCATGACTTGGAGGCAGAGAAACGCTGCGATTGCCCTTGTTGCGATCTGCTAGCCTCGCTGAACGTTCTAGCGGGCATGTCAGACATTGCAGGGAGAAAAGAGGCGGTTGTTGGTGCGTGTGCAGCAAGTTCAGCGCGTGACTTGGGTTGAGGACGTGAATGTCGTGTGGCGATGCTTCACAGGCATAGGCGGTCGTGGGGATGTCGGCTGCTGATCGAGGTCGAACAGAGTTAAGCTCTAGCCTTGCTGCAGATCAGCCACGACGACCGTCTGTGGAGGGAACAAAGGATGAACAAATGAAGGGCCGGAATTGAGGAAGTGCTGAATGAAGGCAGATGGGCGAATGAGGGCGGGATGAAGGCCGATCTCGAGAAGGCGAAGAGGAAGGAGAAACGAAGGTGTCGAAGATATGTTGGGGGGAAGCGGAGACTGAACAATGACGAGATCGCAACGTTCGAAAAGGGAAATGAGAGGAAACTGAAAGGAAGGGATACAAACACAAGAAGGGGGAAAGGAAGCAAAGGGGGAGGGAGAGGAAGAACGGTAGGCGGGAGGGGGATGAGGGGGAGAAAGGGAGGGGAAAGTGGTTAGACGACAAGGAGCGTCCAGACAAGCTCTCTTGCCGACTTTATCTGATCCTTTATACCGACCGGAGGAACCGACGACCGTGCGTTGGAAGTGGAGAGAGACTCGCAGATTCGAGTGGCGTGGGGCGGAAGGTGCAGCAAAGAAGGGCACAGGTTTTCGCTACCAGAGAACTGCACGGTGGAGAGAGTGACGCACGAGGACACTATGGAAGAAATGAAGTGCCCTGAGGCGAAATCGGTGTCCAAGGCTATGATGGAAATAACGGCAAGCTCGAGAACGATTCTCTGCTCTTGCTCTTGAATAGGGCTCGGGAGGACAGAGCAATGATTCAGCCTAACGAAGAAGCAGCGAATGAATCGTGACGTCGAGGAGCAGCGCTCGTGGCTGAATAGTGGGCAATGTAGCCAGATGAAGAGGGCGCAATGACGCCAGGTACCGAGGTTGACAAAAGAGTGACCGCCGGATTGGCCTCAATGAAGTGCTTGGCGACGCCGAGGTGCAGTCGGTGGACCCAGATGAAGGAACGAGCCTGCCAATGGGATCAAGGCAGAAGAGCGAGCGTCCTTTTGGAATGGCCGAGTGGGGCTGATAGCCGCGATGTCGTCACGGTGAATGAGGCGGGGGCAAAGTGGGGTTGGACGCCGGCTGGCGGGGAGAAGCGCTTAGATGCAGCTTGATGGACCAACGGCAGTGAATGTGGGCGACCGTCGGATCAGAATCGAGCTGCAAGTCTGACCTAACCCACGGCTGGCTGCAAATGAAGCGATGCGGTGTGGTGAGCGCAGGGTTGATGCCACTGCTGAGCCACGCGACGCCCTGATGTATGTAGGTTGAGGCGCAGGAGGTCGTGGGAGGCTGGCGGGACCGGTGTGAGTGGGTGGAATCTAAGGAGGCTGATCTTGATGAGGCTGTGGATGAGATTTGAGCACTTTAGTCGCTGCTTGATGAGGATGGAAGCAGATGGTGGCGAGGTGGAAAGGCGAAGGTCTGATCCGGCTGACGGGTGCAGAAGATGTGGAAGCCGTGGAAGGTGCGTCAGATACGAAAGACGCCGATATCAAGAATCGTGTATGAAACGAGGCCCTCCTCGGAAGGATGTAGTTAAATGAAGATGAGAAGGTGAGGAAGGATGGCGATGGAGTCGAAAAGAGAGAGGGAAAAGATTGTCTCGGCAAGTGCGACAACGTCGATGCTATAAGGCAAGGCAAGGCAGAGAGAGCCTTTCTAGCACACGCACGTCAAGGATCAACGTCTAATATGCGTGAGCGGGAGAGCGGAGGCGCGCAGGTGCGAGTTGGGACGAAGATCTGGCGGTGCCACATGTGGCGGCAGAGGCCGCAAAAGAAGAGGAGGAGGATGGGGAGAAAGAGGAGGAAGGAGCGGAGGAAAGAGAAGGGGAAGAAAAGCCACCATCCGAATTGGCTGGTCCTGCAGCCACACATCTCAAGTGACGGGCGACACGAAGTGGACCAGTCCAGCGAGTGGTCGACCCGGAATCAGCGTTGTGAGATGTGTGTCATCTGGGTGAGACGCTTCGAGAAGCATGTCTGAGGGGGAAAAGACACAGGCGGTGCTGCTTCTCAGCAAATGACCGAACGGAGTGCGAGACTTTGGAACAGGCTGCAGGAAAACACGGCTCTTGAACGAGGCAAGACCGGCATTTCGAGTTGTCACGAATCGCAAACAGCTCTGCAGTGTGACTTGTGATCATGCGCGTCGGGGCGTCTGTGTGTGGACACCAGTACGTCTGCGTGTGTTCGTGCGTCTGTTTGTGAGAAAAGATGGACCGAAACGGGAGGGAGGAGAAGAGACACTTGAAGGAGGGGGGAAAAGAGAGGAGGGGGCTGCACGGCCATAGCCGAACATCACCCAGGAAAGGCAAGGGGCAGTCGGAATCTCAACCGCACGCACAAACACAGACATGATCAAAGCCAGTCGGTCGGGCCGTCAGTGAGTCGGTCAGTTGACTGGCTACATCATGCCTCTCAACGTGGCGTCAGCGATCTTCAACTTGCGCTTGGCGTCGAATAGGCAGAGGCGTTTTTTGCCATGCATTGGATCGGATTTCGGCTCCTCAGCCGGCAGAGGAAGAGGCACGAGCACAAAGAAAGAGACGCAAGAAAGTGTATATGCCGTATGTGTGTGTATGTGCGAGTTCGGATAGAGGACATTGAAGGCTCGCCGGTCCAGAGAAAATAAGCAATGATTAAAAAAGAAAAAGACCAAGCCGAATGCATGGACGGCGCTTTCTGCTCACGTCAAACCCGGGTATTGCGGTAAGGGATCCGAAACGGCTGCTGTCTGAGTCTAAGCCTAAATTTGCCTTTCCCTTAAAAAAAAGGTTTTTTTCTTCGCCTTTTTTTTCGCCTCATCTTAACTGACTCAACTCAGACTCACACACCTTGCAGTACGTCCGGCGAAATCCAGCCAGAAATCCAGCCAGAAAGTCAGCCAGAAAGTCAGCTAAGTTGTGAGCCAAAGAAGACGACCACGCTGCAGCTGCATAAGTTGAGATTCCACTGCTCGGCTGTGAGACTCTCCCTCTCCCCTTGCCATTGTCCGTACCTCTAGCGTGGATCGCAGTCGTCGGATACATAAGAGTGAGTACCAAGACCTGCCAATCTGCTCGCTGGGCAGTTCTGTCGCGTCCCGACGAAATCTTGACCTTCGCGAGCTTTCCTCGCTGCCTAAACACTTTGGACGCCATTAATAGCCAGCCATCGTCTGGACTCGGCGCACCCACAGGAAGAAGTTGGTGCACAGATCCCATTGCGTCCGCCTTTCCGAAGTCCGAATGCAGGCGAACTTGCTTCGATGTAACCGTAACCGGTGAGGGCAAAGAATGACAACAATCGCAGGTCCTGCGGGAAAAAAGTCTGCATCGAGAGATAAGGTGCACGACTTGCATTCATGCGAAACACTGCTTGCTGCACGCCTCAGAAAGTTAACAAATTAGCTCTTGCAGCGGTCACCACATCAGCACGACCCCGGGATCTGCGATACCGAGAAATCTAGAGAGACAGTGCCGGATGCATGGTCCAAGTTACAATCACTGTGTCTTGGCTTTTTGGGATGATTCGGAGACATGGCTCACTTACTGTAGATTGTGGCAGCTCCCAAGCCCCATACAGTAATTGACGCCGTGCCGTTCAGGCGCACCCGAGCACGATCGAGCTGTGTCGGACCGAGATGCCAAACGGCAGCTGAACGCTGAATCTTTCCGCCGAACTTACTTATGCATCGCACCCACTTTTAGGTGTCGTTCTTTCCGAGATGTGCCCTGTTGAGTGACACACTCGACATGACAATACACGGGCAAGACTTGCGTCCGCGCTAGTTAGAAAGTTACTTGACTAAAGGCCCATGTGTTTGTGTCGTCTAGAATCCCGAATCCCCGGTAAGTTAGCTGAGCTCAACACAATCAAGCTGAGAATGAATTCGCTTTTGTCGGAATTCCACCGAGCCCGCCCGTCTGACGTCCAAAATGTCAATGAAGTTAGTCGATGTCATTATGACGGATGACTGTAAGGTCAAGGATGGCTTCTCTCCGCGCAGCGAAGCATGATTCCAAGCAGTTCAGGACAGTTCGAAGAAGCTCTGGGCTATCTGAAGTTCGCTATTCAATGCTTGCCGCGCGTTCAAACCAAAACTTCACTGGAAAGAATAATGAGAAGGGAGAATCTTGCATGTACTCTGTTCTCTGTACTCTGTACTGTACTGCAAAACTACAGAATCGTACCCTCGAACCGAAGCTGTGGCGCACTGCGGGTCCGCTGGTGGGTATATGGCGCTGCCAAGGGCCGAATATGCACCATTGGCTTGTCAGCTCTATTGTCCAGCATCCTGTGGACTTCACCCATGAAAAGGTGGCTTACAGTTTAGTGCCTCTGCATCCATCAGGGGAGAGACGTTCAAACCCCGACCTTAGCACAGAAACAGAGTCGACAGCTCGGCGGGCCGATAAATTGTCCATTAATGCTCGATGACCGCTGCCCCCTCGAGATCCGACGTTCTGGATGGCGTAAAGTATATCCTAAATTTGCCATTCCGATGCTGTCTGAAGCTCGAATATTATCAATTAATTAAATAAAATAAACAGACAAAAAAACACAGCGGACGCGCGCCATTTGGACCGCGAGCCCTGCAGGACAGCCCTTAGGAAAAGCAAGCGAGCTACAGCAGACGACGTCCATCTCCAACTCCTCCAACGTTGGCGGTCTGCTTCATGGCGCTCTCTCCGCCCGCTGTCTCAAACTAAAAAGAACATCACGTCAAGATCAGCTGTCGTACTTGTAGGACGATCGACTCGGCTCCGGTCGCTTACTCAGATTGCACCCTCAGACGGAATCCACGTTGTGATTGTCCTCCTCCTTCACTTCCGAATTTCAAACTTCGTCTCGCCGTCTAGTGACTAGCTCTCTTTCGATCTCGAAGATACAGTAGATCCAAAAAATTCCCCGCAACGACAGAAGAGCCTCTCTTCGGACAGCTGAGGTGACAGCGCCCACATGTGAACAACAATAGAAATGACGGGGCCCGCATGTGGCCACCATGTCTTACTTTCACCTCTCAATTTCACTTTCACAGAACGGATCGAGCAAAGGTTCCGTGTCCCTGCTGTGTGCCCTGTCCATTGAGCAATGTCCCCGGAAGCGAAAGCGCAAGGTTCACGACAACGAGCTGCGGTGACCCTGTTGCATTCCAGCTTTCGTTCGAAGACCTGACATTCCTCTGTCCTTGCTATAAACATGTTGTCATTAAACTTTGCAGGACTGTTCTTCAGTTGCCCTGTCACTGCGACTGGCTTTGCCGACGCGGTAAGGCGGTTCGATGAGCGTGGCCGTTAGGCGAGCTACCATACACCCAGGTCCAGTTCGAAGCACCCCACTGCAGTTCAGTTTGGTAACTCCTTTGCGAGCAAGATTCGATAGCTCTCATTTGCTTCTCGCCGTGCTTCGGCAAACTCTGTGTTAACTTTTCCCCCCGTCCACACAATAGACGGTCGTCCTGAGCTTGGTTTCGGAAAGCAACCTCGTTTGGGCTCGCTTCCACTTCGGCGGTTTCGCGCTAGCTACGGCACCGTCTTTTCCGAATGGCGCTGGCTAACCTAGTGGCTCGCCTGGACATAACAGCATACAAAAGGGGCGTAGCCTTGTCTGTGGGCGTCTGGCAGGTTCGAAGAATGCAGAAAGTGGAACAGAGCTTTCTCGTGCGGACTAGCTACGCACGCAGATTTTGAGCTTCAGATTGCTTCGGATCAGGGGTCCTTCGAGATGAATTCTCGCCAGCAGCGAGGTCGGCCCTCTTCTGCGCAAGACTACCATCTCTATTGCCCTCTTGCTCACGAATCAGTGGCAAACAATCGCCATCGCCCAAGGACTATAAGCGAAACAGCAATAGCTTACCTGACTTTGCTTCGGGCAACCTACAGGAGTCCAATCTTGTTCGAAAAGGTGTCTCCATTTTTAGCGAGCGCCTCGCCTGCTACGATGCTTAGGCGAGGAAATTCTTGTCCAAGATGATCCCACGCTTTGGCAAGGGATTGCAGTGGTGAGGATCGGCTCGACTACCCTTGCAGCGGAACGCTCGACACCATGCTCCTCGCCTATCATCAAAGATTTGGCCGCAATACGCCGTACTTGCCCGCCGATGTCCTCACGGATAGTCCCTCGTACCGGCCTACTCGGCTTCGGTTGCGCTTCCGCAAACAACCGAGCTCGTAAGAAGCAGTAATGGAAAGATCATCAATAGGGACAGTCGACACAGCATAGGTACCATTCCACTCGACACCAATCGGAATCGCAGCCCTCCTCGCCACCCGTCCATCCACAGTCAGGCCTGAAACGGTACAGCCACCAACCAGCCTGTCCAAGATGGCGCGCGTCAAGACGGTCAACCTCACTCGACCTTAGCGAGCTGGCTACCGCACAACCGCAAAATTCCATGTTTGTTGCAAGCCACTGGGTGCTGATTGGCTGTCTGTCTCATAGCCGCCCCATCGCATGCCCCTTTTGCGTATGCAGAGCCGCCAGATGCACGACCCCAGAGCCCGAGCCGAAGCCAGCCACAAGCACCAACACCTGCAACGCCGATGCCAAAAGAGCATGTTATTCATCGGAAGAACAATCAACGCTTCGTTTTTGGCAGACTCGAAGCGGGGTGCTGATCAACAGACCAGGTCACTCTTCTGGCAACACCCGTCGCGTAAAATCAAAGACTACCAGATTTTCGAGGCCACAATGACGAGCGAGACATGGAAGAAAGATGAAAGAAGCGAGGATCATGCTATTTTTGTCTGCACTCATGCTTACGACCAAGGGGCTACATAAGGACTTGTTCGACGACGGCCCCGTTTGCTTTGCGACGTTCTCCGGTGACCGGTAACAAAGCCTCGGTTGCGCACCCTGGGATGCGCGGATCTGGCCTCGCTCTCGCAGCCGAGTCTTACAGTCTCCATGCAGGTTCTACGTTCGCGCGCACACTCGCTTCACCCATCTGAGTCCAACCTCGACACCTCGTCAACTTGCCACGTTGCCATGCTCTAAAAATTCGCGAGGTGAGCTGCAGTGCCTGCATACTGTACGCAGGTGCTGAGTTAGCAGTCGCGAGGCTGACACGGGACAGTCAAGCATCCCCCGTATCTCGATGGTCGGTGCCGCACGAGAAGTCGGCGACAATATCGTCTCTTGATCTGGTCGAAGGCTGTGAGCGATTCTCCTCGCATTTATTATAAGTCCTACGCGAAGTTCCGATCTTCTAGATTTGGCTTTCGTCGATCAGCCTTTGGACACAATTTGTGGTGTGCTATGCCATGCAAATCCTGAAAGAGTGGTTCCGCAAGACAAGACTCGGGGTGACGATAGACGGAGTCCGGAACTGCGCCAGGGCAGCTTGACATAGCGAAAGAGTGCGGCACCCTGCACAAGCGCCACCTTGTGGCTTGCTCTGCCTTCGACAATGCGCAGAGAATCTGGCTCGGTCAAAAGACGAGATCGTACGCGAACCGGTCAACATTTCTTGGCTCTCCGTCTGTCCGTTCACCGTGTCCGAGATCAACGCTCGAGAATCTCTTCCTTGACTCACAACTGTAGCTCCAACGCAAATCTTACGCTCAGCGGAGATGACAGGTTCGCCATGAACAATTCCAAGACTAAGCCGTAAGTTCACCTGCATCACGGTCTATGGTGTGATGGACGACCACACGCGCAAGATGCTGTGCGCGCCATGCAGCCAGTCCATTGTTCGCGCTTGGACGTGCATGCACTTTTGGCTCCTGGCTCATTGTCTTGTTTAGTTATGAACAGCTGCGACAGGCATTTGCCTTTCTTTTTCGAACTCAGCCACGTCGCAATCCAGATGAGCATGCCTGCTAAGCGCAGGTGGGTGCTCGTCGCCTTCCCATGTGGAATGATTGGGCATTCACGCTGAATGCACCGAAGGCGTTGCCTCAGGTCGCAAGACGAGCTTTCACGTCGCGGTGATCAATATTCAGGCTGCATTCGGCGTGTGCTGGGCACCAGCAGGACGGAGATGCTAAGCGCCGTAGAGGATTGGCCCGTTTGGCAACAGCAGGCACTGGCCGTGGAGCGAAGCAGAGAAGCGTCTCGGTCTACGCCTGTCGATCCTGTTCGATCCATTCTCAAAACGAACAGCGGCTCATCAATTTACGAGGGCAAGTGACGGGAGCCGCAAGTGTCAGGAAGAAGGCGAACCAACTCCGACAACCCAGCATGCAGAAGTTCAGCAAGAGCGACCCGGCACCTCGGAAACCATGCACAATTCACCGTGCGAGCTTCTCGACTCCATTTCAGCGACCAAGAATGAGGGTTGCAACACGCCGAAAATCGACCGTGTGGCCTGTTCGTGGTTGATTCTAGCCCCCGGCCACCGGTTTGTGTTCCTACATCTCGCTAAAAGAGGAAAAATCACGGCGTTGTCGTAGGTTGCAACTCCGACCCTTCGCTTGGAATGTTACGACCTGTAACTACTGCTAGCTTACGACTTCCCTGCACGACAATCAAGGATGGCTCCCTTCTGTACACGATGCTCGTTGCTCGCTTCTAGCTCCATTAGCTTCGACACTTCGGCTCTTGGCTCGCAACGCCTCGTCTGCCCTGACATCTCAGCTCGGGTCGTTAGCGCGCATAGGCTAATTCTGAAGACGACGTCATACCGAACACATTACGTACAAGCGATATCTTGTACTGCTGATGTTGTAGCATCACAGAAAGGATGACGATTGGTGCCGTTTATTCGGGTCTCCAGAGGATGCAGGAGAGCAATCACCACATGGGTTTTTGCCTTGCAGTCATGGAAGCGCTTCGGCGCTTACACGGTTTGTCGTTTCGGGCTTTGGTCGTCGCAGCGGTATTCGACCAGATCCCCTTGCCCTTCGGAGAACAAAATTCATACTCAGCTCCCAGACGTTGTCAAGAAGCTGAAAGCCCAACACCTACACACAGGCACACTTGCGACTCCTTTCAAAACATGCGCTTGTGCACCTGCGAGACATTTGAGGTCGCCGACGAGCTTTCTTTGTGCATTCCAGCGCCACCTTTCGACCAACCGCCCTTTCCTTCTCTTTCCATGTTGCCCGCGCCCCGCATTCAACTCCGATGCTGACAAGCGCCAGCTACGGTTTAATGCTAAGCAGATCTTTGGTGTTTGGTACCGGAGTGGCCTGATTTTGCATCTGCGCAAAACCTTGTCTTGACCGACATGACCCAGGTTTCGTGTTGGTCTCTCCAGCATCATCAGACAATCCCGCTTCTGAATCGACTTGACGGTATGCACGGAGGTCGCTTCGCTCTCGGGGAACGTCGGCGAGTTGAAAAGATTTCCTGCACGAAGCCACACTCTCTTGGCACTGTTGGTTCTGCCATGTCTGGACAAGGTGGCATCTTTTGCGGCGCAGAGTCCGAGGGTACACGGCTATGACCTCGAAAGCGATGCTGAACATTTGATCGCGCCGCTAGTCCAGATCGGGATCGGGGCTCTACGATAGGATCGCCGATACTATTGCTGCATGCACGTGCCGGATTGCCATTGTGTCCGAAGTTTGACAGCGGAAGCTTCAAACATCCGATCGGTCCTCTCACTCTGTAAGAACCTCGAGTCATCGAACTGTTGCAGCGGAGATCCTCTGCAACCATTGTTTGACAGCGGGAGCTTCAAACATCCGATCGGTCCTCTGTAAGAGCCTCGAGTCATCCGGCGGTTGCAACGGAGATCCTTTGCAACCATTGGCAAGTGAACAATCAATGGTGCTGAGTCGATCTGTTCTGCTCCGCCATATCCCGCGGTGTTGGACGTTTCCACCGTTCAGACACCCCTTAATGTGTGCATATGCTGCGGTCCTCCTGTACTTCAGCTGTCGAAGTGTGTGATCTAGAGACCTGCACCTTACAGATGCATCTTGAAGGCCCAAATGCGTATAAAGCGAGCCCGAGTTTTGGAGTCCAAACGATGCATCATCATCCACACCCTCGTCTTCCTCATTCACCCCTAGCCTTCCAGCCACACCTCGTCCGCTCAGCCTCTGTTGTATCACAGTCATGATGTCACCCGCCGCTAAGCGGCAGTCTCTCGAGGCCTCTGGCCGCCTCTCTGCACTTTCAAGTCATGCGGAGGACAAAGAACAAGTCTCGACTCCACCGGCTGACCTGCCAGCCGACGAGGAGCTCTCAAAGCTCAAGATATTCCTCCTCCTCGTCATGACCGGAATGCTCATGTTCCTCGTAGCTATCGATAAAACAATCCTAGGCGTAGCACTGCCGTCGATTTCGAACGAGTTCCATTCGCTCAACGATGTTGGATGGTACGGGTCTGCTTACATGGCCACCACGGCTTCGTTGCAACTCGTTTGGGGCCGCGTCTACAAGGCCAACCCGGTCAAGCCTACTTTCCTCATCGCTGTCCTCATCTTTGAGATCGGTTCGGCGGTGTGCGGTGCTGCACCTAGCTCCAAAGCCTTCATTGTTGGCAGAGCCATTGCTGGTGCAGGAGGCGCTGGCATCACCAACGGCGCCATCTCGATTCTAATGGCCGTCGTTCCACTTGAGAAAAGGGCTACCGCACAGGCAAGTTTCGGCGCTGTGTTCGGTATAGCATCTGCCATGGGCCCGTTGCTTGGCGGTGCTTTTACCCAAAGAGTCTCGTGGCGATGGTGCTTCTACATCAACCTTCCTTTTGCTGTCGTCGCCGTTCTCCCCGTCATCTTCTTGCTCGACGGCAAGAAAACTGCCGACAAGGGTAAAGTTACGCCGCCATTCAAGCAGCAGATCCGACAGCTCGATCCAGTCGGAGTCATTCTTGTGCTGGCCAGTATCGTCTGCTTGGTTCTTGCACTGCAATTCGGTGGCCAGGCTTCATCAGCACTCTCGTCAACCTCGTGGAACACGCCTCGCGTCATTGCACTGCTTGTCGTGTTTGCCATCACATTGGTCGCCTTCATTTCGTGGCAGATCTACATGCAGGACCGTGCTTTGCTACCTCCCAAAGTGTTTGTCGAGCGATCCGTGCTCGGTTCCTTTTGGTACATGTGGTTCCTTGCTGCCTCGATGACCGTGCTCTTCTACTACGTGCCCATCTGGTTCCAAGTGGTCAAAGATCAGACTCCCATCCGCAGCAGCTACAGCACGCTCGCATCCATTGTGCCCTTCTGCGTTTCGAGCATCTTTGCTGGTGTGGTGGCCAAGAAGACGGGGTACTACGCTCCTGCGATGCTCTTGCCGCCCATTGTTGGCTCGGTCGGTGCTGGACTCATCACGACGTGGACACCCTCCTCGTCGAGAGCCATGTGGGCTGGCTACCAGGTTCTGTACGGATTTGGCATGGGCGTCGGCATTACGGGTTCGTCACTTGCTGTGCAGGCGGTGCTGCCGCCAACCGATGTACCACTTGGCATCGCTGCCGTGTTCTTCTCGCGCGAGATGGGCAGCGCTGTGTTTGTTGCTGCCGCAGAGAATCTGCTGTCGGCTCGACTCGTCAAGGGACTTGAGCAGATTCCGGAGCTCAAAGGTCGAGCAGCGCAACTGGCACAATCAGGTATCGCCGAAATCCGCCACGCTGTCCAAGGCTCAGGCGAGCAAGTTTTGAGGGAGACCGTTGAAGTCTTTAACGCGTCACTGCGCAACGTTTGGTACTTGGTCTTGGGATTGACTGCGGCCACGATCGTGCCATTCTTCCTGATCAAGTGGCTCAACCTCAACAAGATTGGCAAAGAGCGTGCGGAACAAGCCGAGGCTGCCAAAAAGGAAGCCCAGAAGAGCCACGAGGAAGCCTGAAAGCCGCACCTCAACCTGTCCCGATCAGACCATAGAAGCTTGAATGTACATCCCATCTCCACCCTATGCTGAAATTGTAGCGTGGATTCCAGGTGTTCGGTTTTTTTTTTTCCCGTACATGGAGAGGTACTGTCGAGATTAAAGGTGCCGTGTACCACGAAGTTTGTTGGCGTTGCCGTCGGACGAAGCTCCGGCCAAAGTCATTTGACCCTGCATCTGTTTGAGGAAACGGTGACCTTGCATCAAGAGATCCTTGATTCTTTCAAGATCGGTTTCGTGTCGGAAGCGGTGAACGTCATCACGGAAGAAATGTATTGTCTCCCAGCGAGCTGATGGATTGGGGATGTCTCGAGTTGCACGAAGATACTTGCGGTAGAGCGAAAGTGTGCGCGATCGCATTAGAAAGTGCTCGAGCGTGAGCTGACTCGACTTGAGGTCGGCACGAGCCGCTCTTGAGAAAGTGACCAGCATCGTTCGGATGATTGAAGCAGAGTGTCGACCGAAGCTGTAGGAGGGATGATTGTCGTAGCTGAGCAAAGTTGACTCAAGCATGGCCTTTCGTTTCTTCTCGCCACTATGGAGATCCGACACCCGAGATCAGAAACTCCACACCCGATCTTTTTCTCGCTTTGGAGTTGTTAAGCCCTTTTTCCAGCAGCCCTTCAGCCAAGCTGCACTGCAGTGTGTATTGCCGCGAAGTCGAGCAGAGAAACCGCCGGTTTGAGCAGAGCTTGTTTACTGTTGGGCAGCAAAATGCTGTAAGCGAGTCAAGGGTCGGCAACGTATCACGGCAGCGTTCAGCTAGGCGAGCGTTTCGCTTCTACAGTGTGACAACAGCCGAGTGGTTCGTCCAATGGTCCCCCTACAGTGGATCGCAAATCATGCCACTTGCGCCTGCCACGGAAAGCAAATGTCAAGTGACTGTAGCGCAACTCTAAAGAATTGGGACACCGCTCGTGGCTTGCTCGTGGCCGGATGGATGCGAATGACGCTCGCTCCGAATTCAGTCGTCTTGAATGCAGGCGTTTGATGAGGGTCCAAACACCGGCAGCTGGATCTACGTTTTGCTGCTTTCAGGCAGACATGCTCTCTCTGACATTCGAGGAGGATCGACTGCCTGTCACTGATCTTTTGGTCTGCAAAAGGGCTTCACCTCCCTATATCAGAGACCACCACCATACCTTTCTGATCGTCATCATTGCGCTCCGCTCTCGAGCAAAACTTCCGCTACAACAAGATGGGAAACACCAACTCTGCCATGTCTGCCATGAATCGAGACCCTCCCAAAGTGCACCGGGATCTCTGTGGTCTACGATACGATAACAAGTTTGGCTTCGCTGCCATGGATCGAGGTCTTACGACGACGTGCTTCAACGATGTGGTGCTGGAGCCACTTGCCACTTGGGTGCTGTTGCTGGTGCTGTTGCCCTTGCTCGCTGTGAGGCTAAAGCGCCAACGTTCGGGCACAAACACGACCTCAAAGCTAATCCACTATCGTTCGTCGGCGTACCGAAACGAAAACAAATTTAGCGGCAGGCATTCCAAGTGGCGGACTGGTCTGGACGTCCTCTACATGTTGCTCGTCGTAGCATCTCTGTTGATGAGTGAGTGGTTGTTGACGGTCTCCAGTGCATTCAACGATGTGGTAATGTTTCTAACAATCTTCTTGATTGCATCTTCTCCCTGAAATCGCTCCGACAGACATCCTGCAGATCGTCAGACTGGCGCTGGCCAACCGAGGCGTTGGTTTGCTTCCCTTCAACCTCGCCGGTATTCTCATCGTGCTTGTCCTCATGCACATTCGTACGTCAAGCACTTCTGCCGTGGGCTTGACAATCCTATCGTTCTGGACGATGCTCCTGACTTTCACGTCAGTCGCACTCGGAGGTCTCGGCAAGCTGAACGGCATCGAGGATCGCAAAGGCACCGAATACTTGCTCAGCGACGAGATGATCGATGTCGGCGTTCAAGTTGGCCTTTACGCGGTCTTCTGGATCGTCGAAGCTACTCGACTGGTAAAAAGTGTTTTGGCAAGTCGCCAAGGCTTGGAAGGCAGTGCGAGACTTCCTGAGCATCACCAGGAGGGCTTGGCTGCCACTCCCCCAGCCGAGAAGAATGCGGCAGAAAGCGTCGCCTAGCCCTTTTCATTTTACCGCTGTCTACTCTAACATCAAACTATGTGGAAGAGGTCTGCGCCTGCAGCACCTCGATGAACCTTCGCAATGCAAATGATCAAGGCGAAAGGTGCGACTTTCAGGCAGCAGATTCGTCGAGCAAAACGTACTCTCTCGTACTAGCACCAAACGTCAACGTATCGCCCGACCTGAGCTGGTAGTACCTCGAAGTGGGGATCTCGTTATCGTTGACGTATGAGCCATTACTCGATTCGAGATCGATCAAAAAGGGCTGGATGCGCTTGGTCTTGTCTCCGAATTCGTTTGTTGTGATCGTCTGGCGGAATTGCAGCACGGCATGTTGTTTGGAGCAAGACTCGTGGTCGAGGGGGATATCGACGACGGTGCGATCGCGTCCGAGCAGGTATGCAGACTGAGCGGCAAGATGGAGCACTTCGTTCTGTTTTGCGTCTTTGAAGCAGTACAAGCGCCAAGGATGTTTGGGTTTGCGTGCTTCTGGTGGCTCGTGATACTTGAGTGCTACGCCGTTGACTGTGTTGGATTCGGCGGCGAGCAGGCCCGAGGGGGCAAAGTTGGGAGCGGCTTCGTCTACTTCTTCGCCTGCATGATTCACAGCGCTTGTTGATGGAGGTGTAGGTGGTTGCTGCCGTGAAGTCGAAGCGCGTGGTGGAGGTGAACGGGATCTGGAGCGAGATCGAGGTGGTGGGGGTTCTTTGCGATCGCGAGCAGAACTCTCCCTGGAATCTCTATGCCGATGAGAGGAGTGTCGATGCTCTCGGTTGTCCTTTTCCGCCCGACGAGAGCCCTCTCTGGATGAACGATGGCGCTCGTCATCATCGCGATGGCGGCGAGACCTCTTGCTTTCATGATCATCATCGTATCGGTGCCTTTTGGAGCTCGATCCAGAACGATGTCTGTCGTCTAGATCTTCTCTCCATCTTCGCTCCTTATCGTGGTCTCGACGTGAGCCACCCTTGCGACTTTCCCCATGACGATCATCTCTGTGCGAATGTGACGTCCTCTCTCGATGTTCGTCATGGCGACGTTCGCTGTCGCGTCTGCTGCTGCCGTGTCTCGAACTTGACTCGCGGCGCGATGACGATGACTTTGGACGATCCTCCTCGTCCCTTGGCCGCTCTTCCACTGCACGGCTACTAGCTTCAGCTCCCGAATCCGACATGATGAAGCTGCGTGTGCTCGATGAATGAATATGGTCATGACGGGGTCGAAGCTGAGCAAGACAAGATTTGGTGTTTCAAAGCCTAGCATGTGGAGACAAGCCCCGAATTCCGAGTCTCCGTGCTGCTTGTTAGGGTGGGAACAAGAGACAAAATCAGCCAAAATCGGACGATCGCGGGATAGAGGCCTCACAGGCAACCTAACAATTTTGCCGTGATTTTTGGCCTTTCGGCTGGAAACGGCGGGGAAAAGTACGACGGCGTGTGGTTATGTCAGCGCTTGGGCGGAAGAAATATTTCGTTTCCACGTTTGGGCTGTGAAGCGCGTCTGACGAAAATGCAGCAATTTTGAGCTTTTTTGGCTTTGAAATTGGCTCAACTCTGATTGGCTCTTTTAGCAAAGTTCAAGTTGGTGCTGCTCTGCAAGCGCTGAAAGTGAGAGAGACAGGCTCACTCACTCGCTCGCTCGCATTGCCACTTTTGAATTGCAAAAAATAGAAAAGCCGACACAGGCCGACTTGACCAGCCAGCGTGTTTTGGTAATCAAGCCGGGCCCTGCTGTAATCCGCAAGCCAGAGGGAAAATTCAATCACAGCTCGTCAGTCTCTTACTGCAACTTGAGTTGAATGTGCGGGGAGAGAGAGAGAGAGCGCAGAGAGAGCGCAAAGGTCAAGCTCAAGCCTAAGCCTGGTTGAAGCGCGCGCAAGTCTTGTTCCGTTGAGACCGTCTCGTCTCAGAGTTGAATGTCATCTCAGCTCGCCGCCGTCCTCTCTCCCTCACCATTCTCCATCATCACCTCCCATCACCTTTCACCTTTTCGCATATACACATCACAATACCGCCAGTCATGTCGCTATTCAACGTCAGCAGCGGTCTTCGTGCCGCCCTCCGACCTTCCATCGCCAGCACGTCGCGTGCCGCTGCCTTTTCCACAACCGCCACGGCTCGCCTCGCCACTCCTACCAGCGATGCTAACGTCGGCAGCTCTGGCAAACCTCAGCACTTGAAGCAGTTTAAGATCTACCGATGGAACCCCGACAAGCCTGCCGAGAAGCCTCGTCTGCAGTCGTACACCCTCGACCTCAACCAGACCGGTCCAATGGTTCTCGACGCCTTGATCAAGATCAAGAACGAGATCGACCCTTCGCTCACTTTCCGTCGTTCGTGCCGTGAGGGCATTTGCGGCTCGTGCGCCATGAACATCGACGGTGTCAACACCCTCGCATGCCTCTGCCGAATCGACAAGCAGAACGACACCAAGATCTACCCTTTGCCACACATGTACATTGTCAAGGACCTCGTACCGGACTTGACTCAGTTCTACAAGCAGTACCGCTCCATCGAGCCTTTCCTCAAGTCCAACAACACCCCTGCAGAGGGCGAGCACCTGCAGTCCCCCGAAGAGCGCCGTCGTCTCGACGGTCTGTACGAGTGCATCCTGTGCGCTTGCTGCTCCACATCATGCCCCTCCTACTGGTGGAACCAGGACGAATACTTGGGTCCCGCTGTGTTGATGCAGGCTTACCGATGGATGGCCGACTCGCGTGACGACTTTGGCGAGGAGCGAAGACAGAAGTTGGAGAACTCGTTCTCGCTCTACCGCTGCCACACCATCATGAACTGCTCCAGAACCTGCCCCAAGAACCTCAACCCTGGTAAGGCTATCTCGCAGATCAAGAAGGACATGGCTGTCGGTGCTCCCAAGGCGGCTGACCGCCCGATCATGGCCTCGTCGTGATCAGATGACGCACGCATATTCACTCTCTTTGTTTGATAGTTTAATGTCAGTTTCTGCATTTCATTCGTCGTGTGCGCTCGTTCGTTTGAGATGATCGTCTGAATTATGACTGAGACAGGGAGATGTGACACAACTTATGTCTGTGCGACATGCGTGCGAACCTCGCAGCCTATCCGTGAGATCGTGAATTGGGATCGCGACCGCGGGAATCGGCGCGTAGAACTCGAGAGCGAGGATCCAAGGCTTGACTGTTCGCACTCGTTCAAATGCACGCACGCCAGCCAAGCCAAACGTGAATTCTTCCAGATCAGACCCTGAACCGCTCGTTTAGACAACATCCTATCCTCACCATCCAACTTGCTGCACCTGTCTCTGCCCGTCTATCCGACTCGGCGCGTCTCTCCCTCGCTCAACGCCATGCCTCCGATATGAATACGGAGACATTTCCCGATGTGACAACGTCAACTGCTCCTGCGCCCGCGCCAGAGCAGACAGTCTCGGATGCTCAACGACCAATGCACGGACCCAACGACAAGATGGCGTCTCGCCCTGCTACCACAGCAATGCCTTCAAGACAGGGACTCCAAGATAAGACCACGCTCCTATTCTCAGCATGCTCCAAACTTCGAAATGGTCAAATGGTAGCCATCCCCAACTTCTCCTTGATGGACTCGATGGCCGCCGTCAAGATCATGGATGCCAGGATGGACTCGGGCATGGAACTACCGGCTTCCGAGTTACCCGAGTCGGATCGCTTGGATGAAACACTGACCCTCCCATCAACCGACGACTTTGACGCCTTCAAACCCCTCACTGTGCCCGATGTGCTCTGGGTCATTGACCGTCTCCTCGCATGCGAAGCAGCCTGGCACCAAGGCTCAGCGTTATCCCAGACGCTCTACACGTGCCTCTATTTCCATGCCATCAGGAGCCTCTCACATAAACACCCGCGATTCCAGGGCTCGGAGCCATGTACGGACGCACCCATTGCTTCGGATCCAGGGTTGGCGACACCACATCCAGCTGCATCGAATCAGGTCCAGCCGCCTCTGCAGCTGGTCTACAAGGTGTTGAGGTCGTTCATCCTCGCAACTGTCAAAACCATTGACATCGCTTGGAGCGAACTCACATCCAAACAGCACCTCCACGACGGCGAAGATTTCGCATCAGACAAGAACGGCTTGAGTCTCCTCGAGACCACCGACACGGGCTATGTCATCGCTGACCTTGAGGATGCGCTAGAATGGGTGCAATCGCAGCACGCCTCTTTGACACCCGATCAGATCGAATCTCTCAAGGCAAGGCTCAGTTTTCGCAAGCAGATGCTGTATGCGGTGCGACTGCTCCAATGTCCCGCCGAGGCGGCTCCCTTGGATGTAGTCATGCACACCAGATTCGCACGTCGTAGTTGGACACTCCTGCGTCCTGCAATCGACGCTTCAACTGACGATGCTCTCGACTCTCAAGGTGCATCATCGTCGACCTGTGCAGCTGCCGAAGCTTCGATCACCATCACACCTCTGCAGCAACCCAACCGGAATTTGGCTCCTTCGATTGCGTCCATGTCCGCCTTTGATCCTGCATATAATCGTCGTCTAGCTTGGTGCCAAGCACTCAAACCGATATCACTGCCCAATGCTGGCGACACATGGCGCATCTTGGACGGCATTCTCGAAGAGCTTCAAGACGTCGTTCGAGTCTTGCAGCACCCTGGCTTTCTCACTTGGAAAACCTTTTTCACCCATCGCGCCATCCAATACCAGAAGGCACAACCGCTTTCGGCGACTCCGTACGTCAGATCGCTGTTCCAGACTGCCGTCTGCGACCGCAACATGATCGCTAGTCGTCTACCTTTGGAATGGATGACAGAATCCTTCTTCCAAGAGGTAGCGCTGATCGACCCGCTTCTCTTGCGTCGTGCGTCAAGGATAGCTCGAAACGATGTCGAGGGCGGCTCACAAATCATGTGGAATGCTCCAACGCCCCTTGGGCAGCGTATCCATTACTTTATTCAGAGAGTGGCCGGTCAGTTGGTGCAGTACCTGTCGACGCTGTCGCAGAATCGATCGCGCTGCAAGCGCACACTCGCCTCACGATTGTACCGCGAATGGGTAGACCTCTCGCAAGAAGCAAACGATCTCGGGAGTCAGCTCGAAGAATGCCTCTCCCTAAGCGAACGCTACCTTCCTGATTCGCTGTTCGCAGCCACGCAGCACCTGGCACTCGAGATCATGACGCAAATCGCTCTTTCCGGCTTCGAACTCGACCTCTACGGTGGCGCATCCGACCGCGAGAGCATGTGGTGGCTCGCCAGCCGAGTTCAAGTCGAACAAAAGATTGTCTGCACCGATCTCCGAGATGAGCTGTCCAAGTGGCTCGGACAGATGCAGCCCGAACAGAGACCTCGTCGACATGCAACAACCATCTTGTATTTGTCGCGTCAGATTCTGCTCGCGCAAGCCTTGGAGCAGTTAGCCATCGGCACCATCTTTCTGACGCACCTGTCGGAGCGATTCGCGAACTCGAAGGACGACAAGACACGGACACAGCCATGTTCGTGGCCATTGAGTCCAGGAGGTGATTCGGGCCGTCTCGAACTTGCCGGTGCGGTGTTTGCTCGCAGAATCAAGTGGATGCATGTTGGCAGGCCTGGTGGCTACAGTGCAAGCAAAGCGGATGATCCGGGAGAGACCCTATGGCAAGAGTATCTTGCCTTCCGGGACGAACTGAAGGCGACCGATGATTCAACATTATCGACACTCGCCGAGCAGAGAATGGACGAAGCGACCAAACACCTCCAACAGCTTGTCGCTTCACTCGATGGCGGGCAGAAAACCGACCTCGGAGCAAAGGGCTTCAGTGACTTTGTCGCCTCGCTACTCGCAACAGCGCGCATCAATCTGGAATCGCTGCGCTCAAGTATGAGACGACAAGCAGCAACTGCGAGTGCACCCGGAACAGCATCATCGCAGCAAGTTGGGTCGAAGACACACACCGAATGGAATTACGAGCATCCATGGTTCCCACAGTGGACACCACCTGAGCAAACATCGTCCTGACGCGCCTCGTATCTGGACCTCACATAGATACATACCATTGCAATAGAGAGTGATTTGGCTCATTGGCATCGAACAATGCGTCCTGGAGCTTTCGGAACACCGTCCTAGGGTGGAAGCACGGGGAGGACATGGACTGACGGTATCGGGCACCCCGATCTTCCCGTCGAGATCCGGTCACGCTCCACATCCTGGCATGCAGCCAATCCTGGAATTTTTGGTTTTGAGCAGCCAAGGTGAAAGGTTTTCGAGAAATTTTGTTCGGTTGCAGAGCCTTTCGTTGCTGCTGGAAGGCTGAGTTGCCAACAGAGTGTGCTTTCATCGATTGGTCTTGATGTCTCTTGCCTTGTGCTTGCTGCTCTCCGCACACCAACAAGCTCTTCACGTTTACTTTCCATTTCTCTGAAAAGGGTGGGAGTGGCGGAGCTTTGGCATTTCGACGTCCAAAGCGGGACAGCTCACAATGCTGCGTGCAGTCAGAGGTGCCTCTAAGAACGCCGAGACGTTGCTCTTGCAAACGTCAGGACGCCTCTGCACTCGCCAAGACAGGTTCATCCATGGCCACTCAACGTCAACCTGTACCGATAGTTCGTGTCTACACCCACCATCGTCATCTAGGATACTGGCTGCAGCGAGTCGTCGTGTTGCGCAGCAAACGTCACGGCATCCTACAGCGTTCAGATCTATTCTACATCGGTCGCATTACTCAACAATTTCCGGTACAGCAATCAGTGATGTGGGTGCCAAGGAGCTACCAGGTGCAGAGAGCAAACGAGCTTCAAGCGAAAGTGCTGCTGTCGAGGCAGTTCAGGAAAAGTTTCAACGTCTCGGACTGAACGCCAACATCAGTCGCCAGATCGCACGCACTCACTCCAACATCCGACAACCCACACCAGCACAGTCGGCGTTGATACCAGCTATTCTCTCACCCAATGATGTCATACTACGCGCACACACGGGCACCGGGAAGTCGTTTGGTATCCTCTTGGCGCTTCTAAGCAAGCCACGCATCGTGTTCAGGGACGGGGCTTCCCAAGATTCGCACGGCTCGCCATCGCAACCCTCCAAGAGCAAGCGAAGCAAGCCAAGAACTGGGATCGCTTCTATCGTTCTCGTACCAAGTAACGAGCTGGCTCTGCAGTATCTTCGCTGGGCTCGATCTCTTTTTCCGGCTTCGAGCCTGCCATCCCTGGATCCGGTCATCCAGTGTGTGGTGCGTGGAGGCCCAGACGGCGCGGCAGTACGCACACCGCAAGAAGAGCTCGAATTGCTCAAAGCGAGTCCTCCGCATATCCTCATCGGTACGCCGAGCCGGATCAAGGACATACTAGATACCCCCGCTGGCTCTTCGCTGCTCGGGCTGGACACATTGAAGACGCTGGTGCTGGATGAAGCCGATGCATTGCTGCAGCTTCCTGGCCGATTTCCGTCGCACAAGCAGCGTTGGAAGCACGAAGCGCACAAGGCACCCGGTCTCCTTGTCCTCAATTATATCATGAAGCGCAGGGCTACATTTTCGGGTGGGGAGAAGCACCTTTCTGCTGGATTGGAGAACAGACCAGGCAAGCGCCGGGACGAAAGACGACCACCAGAGCATGTGCGTCGAAACACTTACAAGGCAGCCGAACGCGATGCAGCCACGGAATGGGCACTGCCCAAGCCTCGTGGTCCGGGCGTGCAACCTCTGCAACTCGTGGCTACAAGTGCGACAGCCAACTCGGTGATGCGCCACTTCTTTGCAGCGCGTACAGGCTGGTTGCGTACAGGAGTCAAGGACAGTGGCATGGCGTTTGCGCCGCAAGCTGGCAGATGGATTGACCTCACGGGGTTAAGCGGACAGAGTATGATAGATCAAGGCATCCGAGGTCTTTTCGGACCCAACGAGCGATCACGGACGGATGCGCTGATCCAGGCTTCGGTGGAGCAGACGCCATCAACGATGCCGGCCACGATTCAACATACATGTGTGGTCGTCGACGAAGCGCCGCTGTCCAAGCAGCTCTCTGCAGTCCCGCTGCGCAACTTCGAGGCCAAACTTGCCAGAAAGAAAGACGGCAGCGCAATCACTGCCTCCGAAGGGTCAACGTCGTCGCCGGATTCCACAGGCGGTAGCGTGGTGGGAGATGGTTACACGGTGATTAAACCCGAGGACGAACCGCAAGAGCACGAGATGGATGCGAGCTTGATTGAAGCACTCGCATTCTGCTTCGCTTCCGAAGGGGTTGAGCGCGGCCTTGCACTCATTCCGGCTCGATGGAGTCTGTTGAAGACACGCGCTGCTCTCGAAGCTGTGGGCGTCACTGTTCGACTAGCATCGGACGTGACAGCTTCGCCGACCGCATCGACACAGGCAGGCATGGAGACAGGCAGCGAGTCCTCGTCAACGACGCCAGAGCTGTTTGTGCTGCAAACCACCTCGTCACGAGGACTCGACATTCCTGCGCTCTCCCACGTCTTCCTTGTTGGATACGCCTCTGTGATCGACGCAGTGCAATACGTCCACTCTGCTGGGCGAGTAGCACGCATTGGCGGTGATCCAGACACACCGGCAACAGGTAAAGTGGTGACATTGCTTCGCGGACTGCCTCATGGTACGCCGTTACCGTTCGACTCGCAACACGACGCAGCGAACAAAGTGATTTCGACGTCGGAAGCCAAAATGGCCAACGTGTATCGACGTCTCGGAGTGGTTCCGAAAAAGTTTGATTTGGGTCTGCTGACCTCGGGTGATGCCGACAAGGCGGCGGCGGCTTCTGCTGCAGCGGCAGATGAGCCTCAGTCGGAACAGCCGGAATCAGTCAGCACCGAATCCTTGCAAGCTCAAGACGCTGCTCCCGAGAAGGTCGAATCCGACGAGCAACCTGACGAGCAACCTGACAGGCAGCCCGACGAGCCATCCTCTAAATCCTTGTAATTGGAGCGTCCGCTCAACTCAGTCTCTTGAAAAGGTCAATTCAATCTGTACTCTAGATACGTATCACACACCCAACTCTTTCAGAAAACATACTTGTTATACTTGCACACAATTCGAGGCAGCAATTGCACTGTCAATGGGAACAATGCTTTGATTAGCAAAAAGGGAAGGATCGAGCTTCGTTTTTGCTCAAGGGACGTGTCTAGGTAAGGAACGATTCTCCGCAGCCGCATGCTTCCTTGACATTGGGGTTGTTGAAGACAAACTTGGCACTGAGACGATCTTCCTGCCAGTCCATCTCGCTACCAATGATGCTGAAGAGCGCCTTGCTATCGATGAGAACCTCGACGCCATCCTGCTTGACGCGTTCGTCGAATCGACCCGCTTCTTCGGGCTTGATGTATTCGAGGTGATAGGACATGCCGGCACAGCCTTTGTTGCGGACACCGACGCGGATGAGTTTGGGGCCCGAGTCGGATTCCATGAGTGCGCGAAGACGGAGCACGGCGGTGGGTGTGAGCTTGAGCGCGGCCGTACGCGAGCGGAACTTGGTGCCGCGGTCAGAGGTTGTCTTTTTGGATGGCGCGGGCGCAGTTGCGGAAGATGCTTGGGGCATGGTGGCGGCCACTTTTGGATCTTTGGCAAGCTCGGCTGCTTTCGAGGGGGTGAGCGTGGACGATGGCGGTGCTGGATCCGAGGCGCTAGGTTCTGGTGTCGCAGGCGATGGCGTTGGTGCAGCCTGCTCGGTAGCGGCATTTGCAGCTACGCGTGGATCCTGTTGAGACTTTGGAGATGCGGGTGAAGACGGCGAAAGGGTTGCGCAAGCGGGATCCACACTGGCGGTCTCGGGTTGGTCTGAGCGAGAGACGTTGTTTGAGGAGAACGAGGGTGGCGTGGTGGTGAAGGGCGCATCAGAGTGAGTGGACGAGCTCGACGTGGAAGGGTAAGCAGAAGATTGCGAGTGCGCCTTGGACGTTGATGTCGGTGACAAATGGCTCGCCGACGTGGATAGCCACCTCGGTGCTGGGACGATACTCTGGCGCGAAGACGACGCTCGGAGTGTGGCGTTGGAGGCACCGGTAGCAAGGCGCCGGCTGGAGGCTGAGCTCCTTGCGAGCATCGATGCGCTACGTCTCGAGACGGTCGGGTACAAGAAAGGCAACATTGCCGCTCTTGACGCTGTGGCTAGAGACGATGAGGAGGCGGCTGACAACGACATGGTCGAGCTTGTTGCTTGCCACTACGTCGAATATCTGGAGGCTGTTGAAGAGGCCGTGAGCGCGGTGACAGTATCGGTGCTGACGGCCGTGGGTGTGGAAATGGTGGTGCAGAAGCAAGGAGGCTGAGTGCAAACGGCCAAGTGTATTGCACCCTGAGCTTCACCCACAACTCAGGCTGGCCATGCAACGAATGACGCCGATCCTTTTTTTGGTTTCGGTTGTGTCCGGTGGCTGGCGGTCACATAGTTACTCCACTCTCAAAGGGACAGTCACACTGTCACAGCTTTGCCTTTTTTTCCGGTGCTGAGCTGACTGACCGACGAGCCGAACTCATTTGACAGGTCTGCTGCCCCCTTTTGCCTCTAAATCCGAGCTGAAACCCGCCAAAATCGGGGCGCTTCTTCGCTAGTCTTTTGCTTCCGTCACCAGCACCGAAGAGCTTTACATTTACGCGCTCTGCCATTGGCTGTTCAGCATGCCTCGAGCTATCATCAATGCTTCATTGCTCCACTTCGTCGCTCAATGCTCCTCGTAGACCAGACAAGAGCGTCAGGCTGATCAGTCGAGATAGAACTGGACCGAGGCTGTGGAGAAACATCTCCCAAGGAAGTGACGATAATCATTGATGGTCGCCACTTTGATGCCAAGATCGGTGATTCAGGGAGCAAATTCTCCCCATTTTTCTATGTTACATTTGCTAAGAAAACAAATCAAAATCGGCGCAAATAATCCGGTTGTGATCGAGCCCGCGCCTTGAGCTTTCCAAGGTGGCGCGTCGACTGTCAAAGTGGAGCAACAGAGCTCGACTGAGAGCGCATTCTCGATTCACGCCATCACCCTCTCAGCCTCTTGCTCACCATCATCTCGCTGATCACCACCGTCTAACCACCACACCTCGTCCAATTTGCTTGGCGTCAATATCCGCTCGCCGACCGCCCGTCTTATTGATTCCATCATTTTGCTTCGCGTCTCCGCGCGACTCCCAAATCCGCTGTTGATTCAATCCCTCGTCACATTGATAGGAACTGCGCCAAACGGCAGAGACCGTTGACAGACACCATCATCATCTTCGCACATATTCGCTTTTGCTTGAAAGTCCGCCATCATGTCCGCAGCAGTCACAACACATGCCGCCGAGTCGGCCACCGCCCACAACACATCGCTCGCCAACATCGGCGGCGCAGCAGCCTCGGCAAACGCTCTCGGCATCCAGTCCTTCTACCAGTCCAAGATCCGATCCTACGAGATCCTCATCAACCAAAAGACCCAGAACCTTCGTCGTCTCGAAGCACAAAGAAACGCCCTCAATGCTCGTGTCCGCCTCCTCCGCGAAGAGCTTCAGCTCCTCCAAGAGCCTGGCTCCTACGTCGGCGAGGTCGTCAAGGTCATGGGCAAGAAGAAGGTGCTCGTAAAAGTTCAGCCCGAGGGCAAGTACGTCGTCGACATGGCTTCGGATATCGACGTCTCCACCCTCACACCCACCCTCCGTGTCGCCCTCCGCTCCGACTCCTACACTCTCCACAAGGTTCTTCCCAACAAGATCGACCCCCTTGTCTCGCTCATGATGGTCGAAAAGGTGCCCGACTCCACTTACGAAATGGTCGGTGGTCTCGACCGTCAGATCAAGGAGATCAAGGAAGTCATCGAGCTGCCCGTCAAGCACCCAGAACTCTTCGAATCGCTTGGTATCGCTCAGCCTAAGGGTGTGCTTCTCTACGGCCCTCCCGGTACCGGAAAGACGCTGCTCGCCCGAGCCGTCGCGCACCACACCGACTGCCGCTTCATCCGTGTCTCAGGTTCCGAGCTCGTTCAGAAATACATCGGTGAAGGCTCACGCATGGTCCGAGAGCTCTTCGTCATGGCTCGAGAGCACGCTCCCTCGATCATCTTCATGGACGAAATCGACAGTATCGGTTCGTCACGAGGCGAGAGTGGTTCCGGTGGCGGTGACTCGGAAGTGCAACGCACCATGCTCGAGCTTCTCAACCAGCTCGATGGCTTCGAGGGCACAAAGAACATCAAGGTCATCATGGCCACAAACCGTATCGACATCCTCGACTCGGCCTTGTTGCGTCCAGGCCGTATCGACCGTAAGATCGAGTTCCCTCCCCCGGGTCCCGAGGCTCGTGTCTCGATTCTGCGCATCCACAGCCGCAAGATGTCGTTGCAACGAGGCATCAACCTACGCGCGCTCGCCGAAAAGATGGGTCAGTGCTCCGGTGCCGAGGTCCGCGGTATCTGCACAGAAGCCGGCATGTACGCCTTGAGAGAACGTCGTCAACATGTTTCCCACGAGGACTTTGAGCTCGCCATCGCAAAGGTGCTCCGTGCCCAGGCCTCGTCCGAGACATCCGTCAACAAGCTCTTCACCTGATCTCATTCTCTCCCTTCTGTCACCCCGTCCGCCTCTTCCTTTGTCCACGCACTCTTGTACCAATAGCACTGTTTCGTCAATCTCAATCGATCGCGCATTCAACCTTCCTCAGTCGATCGTGTGGTGATTTCATCATCGTTTCTGATTTGTCTACGATTACTGCTGCAGAACAACACCGTCAGAGAATCAGAGCAGAAGCTGCTCGGAGAAGAGCTTCTCCCACCAGCCGACTTCTTCCTGCACAACGTTGCGGCCATTGTCATCCACGATGCCGTCGACAAACGACTTGGCGCCCTGCTTGTACAGCCACTCGGCGAGCTGCGTCGAAGCGGAAGACGGTGTCGCTCCAACTTGAATTGGTTTCCGACGCAGCTGGATGATGTGCTGCACGAGATCATGCACCTCGCTTTGCATCTCGGTCGCCGCTTTCGAGTCGTCCGCTGCGTTGACGTTGGATCGAACCAGCAGAGCACGGAGCAAGTGGAAAGTCGCCTCTGCTTCGAGGGAGAGGCTTTCCCAGCCGCCCGGTGGAGGCACCGCTGCCGATCTAGCTGCCTGAGCTGGTGCTGGTCGTAGCAGCCATCCGAGCCCGATCTCCGTGACAGCTTTGCGTGCGTAGAGCCTGGCGTTATCGACGAGCTTGGTTCGAGTGCCCTTTGCACCTGCAATGCCAGCAGCTTCAAAGGCAGGATGCGACCGCAAGATGGACATGCTCGAAAGTGCCAGCAGAATCCGACATCGTGCACGAGACGTTGGCGTCGACGTGTTGGCTTGACCCAGCACCGCCGCCGAGCCTCCGCCCGCTCCAGACGTGTCGAGAGCGGCGAGCGCCTGCGAAAAGAGCTTGGTGCTCGACGTAGCGAGGGCCCAGACAGCTGCGACTCCGGCCTCTGATGGTTGCATTCGGAGAGAAAGCCGACACAGGTTTTGACCAGCTTCGCCAACGTCGCAGAGCGCAGCTACGATGGCATCTCTGCGGCCACCTGCTGGAACAGCCGCGGCAGGCGCAGCTATCAATCTTGCGCCCCAGTCATTGACCGTGTGCATGACGGCTTCGACTTCGCTGTTGATGTCCGAAGACTCCGAGGCCAATCCGATGGCTTTACCAAGACGTGCTATCCGGATCGCCAATGCACAGCGTTGCACTTCCTCCCAGCTTGCCGTAAGTTCGGCAGAAGCCTGAGATGCGCTGTTGTTTGTGGCCGGAAGATCAGCTGGTGAGCCTGTGTGCAAGGCTAGTGCTTCGGCTTGTGAAACGATCTGATCGACTGCAACGCTATAGCCCTGTATCGCATCTACTGTGGTTGCGGCTTCGATCAGCGAGGTCAAACACGCCAACATTGACGACAGTGTGTCCATCAGCGATGCAGGGGTGACCAGCGATGAAGTGTAGCCGTATACGTCGTCCCCACCACTAGCGCTCTGCGTTTCGCCGTCGTTCATCTCTGCTGCGTCGGGCTTCTCAGCAGACGTCTCGGCTGACTGATCATCTGCACTGTCGGCGACCTTTTGATCTTGCAAGGTGACGTTCTGCCCATCTGCTACTTGCTGGAACATCGTCAACGCCTCCTGCCAGAGTACGACTGGAGACGGTGTTTGGCCCTGCTGCACAGTTAGAGCGGGGGCCTGCATTCCCTGTGGCCATCCGAGCTCCTCTACTGCTTCGGCGAGTGTTTGCATTGATGTTGCCAGGTGTGTCATGGTGTCGAGTGTGAACGGATTTGGTAGAGAGCCATCCGGCGAATCTGCAGCAGGCGAGGGTGGTGCGAGACGCACAGCTTCTTGTGCCGTCGCGATGGCCTCAACAAAGGACTGAAGGTTCTGCGGTGGAAGAGAAAACTGGGATGCGAGCAGAAAGTGGATCCTCGATGCGTTGTACAAGGCGTCCGCACGCCTTTCCCTGTTGCTTTCGGCGAGCAGCGCTGCCCGGGCATACAGCGTTCCAGCCTGTACGTAGAAGCGTTGAGCCTTTGGTCCAAATTGAAAGCGCTCCCCCTTCTCTTCGAGCTCGACACCGTCTTGCATGGCTTCATCGTAGTCGTTGTAGCTGTTTGGATCCACAGGGCCGAAAGGGTTGGCGTTGCGACCGCTGCGATTCGTAGCAGCAGAGCCTCCGGCCTGTGAGGACGAAGAAAGGCTCGTCACCTTTGGCATGCGCTTTGGAGCCATCTTCGATGCTACGAATACTAGAAGGGATCGCGGTCAGCAGGGAGATGTAACGAGAAGAACCTCGACAACGTCGTACCAAAGACCAAAAATTATGTGGAGCCTGCCGGATTTCGGACTCGGCTGTTTGACAGCATGGCTGGTTGCGCTAATGGACGAGTACCTCTGTGGTTCATAGCCTCATTGGCTCAATTCTTTGGATTACAGAAAAATGTCTTTTGGAAACCTTAGCTCCAAAAGGTCAAACAGAGGCAGGTTTGTCAGGTCATCTTTTGACAGGAAGGCAAAGACAGGGGCAGCCTCAACTGACTTGTGCTTTTTGAAGTAGTCAAAGATAGCCATGAAGGCATGCAAGCACTTGTCAGACAAAAGCTGGTTGTCCAAGCCCTCCATGTCTTGCTGGAAGGTTTTGACCTCCAGGTTGTTTGTGATGCAGCCAGCCAATGTTTGTTGGTCAGACTCAACAACTAGAAGGTTGTCCAGTGGGACCTTCAAGTGGACAACTTGAGCAAACTCCTCATGGAAGTGCTCCAGATTGCAGATTGCGGGCCATCTGTTGCCCTCACACTTGGTGTCCACAAGTCAGACCTGCACTGCTTGTCATCTTTGTCCTCCACAGTGACTGGCTCATCCACCTTGTGATCCAACAGTTCCTCATCAAAGTTTTGTGCAGGCTCCACCTCCTTGCCCTTTCTTAGGGTTAGGGTTTACAAGGGGTACCCCAACTCAGAGGCGGCACGTTTTACTGGCTGACGTGGTAGAGTGAACCACG